>AWOL01S0006059.1:0-58885 GCA_000715115.1 Nicotiana otophora
ACAAGGTCTGGCCCTATCAAATCTGCTTCCCCAATTTCGAATCACCCAATGGGAGATCTACATCTCCTACCATATCAAGCCTCGAACGGTGCCATCTGAATACTAGCATGATAGCTATTATTATATGTAAATTCTATGAGTGGTAAATGATCATCCCAACTACTTTTGAAGTCCATAACACAAGCGCGCAACATATCCTCAAGCGTCTGAATAGTCTGCTCTACCTGCCCGTCAGTCTGCGGGTGAAAGGCTGTACTATGATTCACATGAGTGCCCAAACCTTGCTGAAATTTCCTCCAAATATTAGCAGTGAATTGTGCTCCTCGATCAGAAATGATGGAAACTGGGGTTCCATGCAACCTGACTATTTCTTTGATATACAACTAAGCATACTGCTCCATTGTGTCGGTGGTCTTAACCGGCAAAAAATGTGCTGATTTTGTGAGTCGATCCACAATCACCCAAATTGAGTTAAACTTGCGAGGAGTGCGCGGTAATCCTACAACAAAGTTCATATTAATCATTTCCCACTTCCACATTAGAATTTCTATGTTCTGTGCCAACCCACCGGTCCTTTCGTATTCGGACTTCACTTGCTGACAATTTGGACATCTTGCCACAAAATCTGCCACATTCCTCTTCATATCATTCCACCAATAGACTTTCTTAAGATCATGATACATTTTCGTAGAACCTGTGTGCACGAAATACCTAGAAGTGTGAGCTTCAGTCATAATTCTTTCCCGGAGACCATCCACGTTTGGAACACATAGTCGCCCTTGGTACCTTAGGGTACCATCATCCATGCCAATAGAAAAACCATAGTTTTATGTTTTTGAATCTCCTCCTCCAATTGCACCAACAATGGATCGTTGTATTGCTTCTCTTTGACTTCTACAACAAGCGATGATTCAGCCCTATTTTGCATAATTACCCCTCCTTCACTAGAGTCCACAAGACGAACTCCCAAACTAGCCAATCGNTTGGCCAACGGCCTTTGACATACCTCCAAGTGAGCCAAACTACCCATAGATTTTCAGGTAAGAGCATCCGCCACAACATTGGCTTCCCCGGATGATATAGAATATTGATATCGTAATCCTTACATAACTCATGCCATCTTCTCTACCTTAGATTCAATTTCTTCTATTTGCAAATATATTGAAGGATCCTTTGGTCCGTGAATATGGCCACCTGGACCCCATACAATTAATGACGCCAAACATTTAATGTACAATCACAGCTGCAAGTCCTAAGTCATGTGTTGGATTGTTTTTCTCATGATTCTTGAGTTGCCTAGAGGCATAAATGATCATCTTGCCATATTTCATCATTAGTGGAACATCTATATTAGATTTCTCTTTCATATGTCCTCCTAGGAATTGAGTTCTACAAAAATTTCCTTGATATGGTTACAATCTAATTAGTACTTGCAACTTGTTTTTCCAAATTTCTCAACAAAAGACATTACTAGGTCAGTTGTCTTATGGGGCCATCTGTTTCAAATGAATAACATCTACTAGCTCGCACACACACCTTGATAACATCAACCTACATGGCATTGCCTCAATATGTGAAGTAACATCGTGCTCAGATCTTTCTTAGCCACCCTCTTCTCTCATCATAAGTCTTATAGGATTTTAAGAAACCACTCTACTTCCCTTGTAAACATTCTCACAATTCCTATTTACTGCTAAACACTTCAAAAACACATATTGACACCCTTCATATATATATTCAATAAAAACTATCATTGGCTCGAACATGCCCTTTTATGAAACTTGAGATCCTCCTAAATTCTTTCACGGCGACTTCTTGTTTTCCTTATAAGTGTAGGACTTAGTCCACCTGCTTCCAACCTCGATGAGTAACACACCTTGTTCCTAGTATTGTAGTCACCACTAGTGTTTCCTGGTATTGCAGCCTAAGAGCTATCATGTTAAACATGTTTGGTTCGTAACAATTATGCATCCTCTTTCAATCTGTTTCATACATTTCCCCTTTGGTCTAGACAATATGTTGGTACTATATTTCCTTTGTGACTGGATCATTCACTCCTATCCCATTTTGCCCTTAATTCATAGTTGACAACCTTATTGTGCCACACACTTGTTTGCCTCACATGAACTCGTAGTATCATTGTGCCTGGTTTGTTGAGTTTATCACACTACCACTTTATCACCAGTAGTCTCACTTTCCAATGTAATATGTAGACATGAACTCCCTCTATATCTTTTAGTTGATATTCAGTACCACTCAAGTCGGCTGCATTACAGTTGATCCTTTATATCTTTTATTAATACTTGTTCTCTAGGCGAGTTCACCATTCTGATACGAACTATTTTAAGATAACCATGGCCATCTAAATTTATAGATTTTTCTTCCAATTCTTCTTGCCTCATTCTTCCTAGTTAGTGAATAGTCATGCGCTCTTCCATACATTACGTGATATTTTCCCTTAGTTGGGAATTCATCATGTTCGCCTCTCGATACTTGTTGGGATATCTGTGGGAAAGTGTGTTCATTTGTGTACCACCTAATACTTCCTTGCATGTAAGATTCTTAAAAGAATCTCCATCAAGTCCTGATGCACTCGGGTTATTATAACATCACATTTATCTCTCCCACTCGTTCTGTCTTTCTTAAAGCCTTGGAACTTTAGCTAAATCGAAAATCCATGATTAACTCATTCTAAGAACTCGCAAGTATTTCATATTTGATCTGTAGTACTTCCTTGGGTTCCATTGTCTCTGACTCTTTAACAAGTATAAAATCCTTTTGCAAACCTTACTCTTAGTTTCTATTATCGTTGACCTTGTCATGTGTATTGCCACATACGAATAATTTACATTTCTTAACCTTCCACAATATTTTTGTACTAGTGGTTTATCTTTTGCATTTCCTTTGAGAGAATCACGTTATCCCTTACCACTTTTCTAGACTACACATGTCTTCAACAAAATATCCAAACATCATAGCTACATGGCCCTACTGTCATTTTATTGCACTTAAGTAGCCTCACCATGGTCCTTTCCTTCCCACTTTGGATGAATGTTTCACATTTCGACATCAGTCTTGAATTTAGCAATTTGACGGACACATGTTTCACATCTCTAGTCCTCTTGTATATGATTGACTATTAGGGAGATTTAAGTACCCATGGTATTAACCTCATAATTTCTTTACTCTTATTCAGCCACACAGTCCTGGGATCCAAATCCCTCTTGTCAATATCCTTTTTGGAGTGTAACACCACTTCGCAAATTCCTGGGATTTTTATAATATTCATAGTGCTAGGGTCTTCTCATTGTGGGTTCACTTAACTCTCCTTTCATAACTTCCTGTCTCCCGTGAGAGAACTACACATTTATCATTACTCTCCAGGCCATGCCTTTCATATATCACGTGCCTATGTAACAAATTTACATCTTAGAATCATACACATGGTTCCCACGCTATACACATGTACTAGTTAAGCTTAGGTCTCATTTATCACGTCAATGCCTCTTTGGAGGTGGGTAATCACTTCTAGCACTCTTCTCATATAAAGTATGCTCATGGTAATATATACTTGTCTCATATGGCCATACCATTCATTCAACATGATACAGGTGCCATCTGTTTAATATTCAAACCTTGTACCCATTCGTCATGTCACATGACAACATTACTTGGAATAAACCAAAAGAGCATTTAAACTTACCTTGAACCTCACCGTATGAGTTAGAGGAACAACAATTTCACAACCATTTCATCGCACGATTCAGAATATCAAAGAAGGGTATTATTCCTAAATGCCCATGTAGCATCCTATTTATAGATGTGGTCGACAACACACCGATAATAAGGACTCTACTAGATACGGCTCTGAGACATCCTAGGACACTTTAAAACCTTAGGCTCTGATACCAAGTTTGTCACGCCCCAAAATCGAGGAGCGCGACCGGCGCTCCACCGAGTGAACCCGGCCGAGCAAGCCTATTAGATTTCATTCTACCCAACTCATTCATGAATAAAAAGAATATATGTTTTCATTAATTGCAAAATAAAGTTGTCATGCATGAAATTACCAATTTCTTGCCATAAGTTTCATCATTTTTAAAGTCTCAAATGGATAAGTAATACAACCAAAACATAGCATAGTTTAACTTTCTCAACACCAAATACACAACCCACACTATGTCAACGGAGCCTCTATGGATAAAAAAGAGTACAATGATAATGCCGGCAACAAGGCCCAGGCTATACCCCAAACAAAAATACACAAAGTACAAAGGATTCATGACCCTGGAATGAAGTGGGGCTCACCAAGTCAGCTGGGAAGAAGGTGTACTGCTATCACTGATCACTATCTCCTGCGATGGAACCACCTGCATCCATTTAAAGATGCAGCACCCCCGACAAAAGGGACGTTAGTACCGTCGAATAGTACTAGTATGAAAACTAAACGCCAATTTAAGAATTTAGAAATACAAGATAATTATGATGAACCAGTGCGGAAAAAGAATAACATAGATAGATGTCTCAACCATAGCAAGCTTATTAAAAGCTATCAACAACATTTATAGGATTTAAGATGAGATCCTATGTAACCATCTTCACACAAAGCGGCCCCGCCACCTAACCCGATGTATACAGGTGGAGGTGTACGTACAATACCACAACTCTAATCAAACAGTCTTGCCGCCTCACCCCAATGTATGCGGGTGGATATATAACCACAGTACCAAGAACCTACACAAAGCAGCTATGCCTCCTCACCCCAATGTATGCGGGTGGAAATGCATCAACGATACCAATACAAACACAAAGAGGCTATGTCGCCTCACCCCAATGTATGTGGGTGGAAATGCATCAACGATACCAATACCAACACAAAGCGACTATGCCGCCTCACCCCAATGTATGCGGGTTGTGGTGCCACAACAATACCAAAACTATACACAAAGCGGTTGTGTCGCCTTACCCCAATGTAAGCGGGTGGAGGTGCAGTCCCACAATATCATAATCCCTACACAAAGCGGTCATGCCGCCTCACCCCAATATATGCGGGTGGAGGTGTATCACAATCACAATCTCTACACAACTTGCCATAATAACTTTCACATAAGTCACGACTTGAAATTATAACATGTCGATACACAATCCATAGTTTGGGACACATCCTCAATTTATAATGCAATATGATAAGAGTATTTGAAACACGAATTGAATATATATCTTCATCACAGAACTTATCGGAATACTCCATTTATAATCAACATCTAGGACTTACAAGGATATTGGGAATTCCAATTCTTAAAGAAGAGTTTAGCCAACATACCTCAAATTCTTCCCTTAATGATACTACAACGATGCACTACACTAATCAACTTCAATCTACAATAACAACATCCAATGAGACCAATATTAGTAACAAATCCCTTAGGTTCAATGTATTCATAAATTTCATCGCCAAGATTACCATTCACCTTCTCTCTTGTTTTCTCAAAAGTACTATTCATGCCATGAACTAGAGTTTTATAATCCAATCTTTCAACAATTAAAACTTGTAACCATTGCTTCAAATACTTCTAACTACTAATAATAAATGAGTTTGAAGCATTGTAATTACCTCTAGTCGATCAATCTTGAAAAATCACAACTTTAGTGATTTTTGTGTTCTTGAGGACTTGATCAGGAAATCTTGTATTTGGATGTAAGAATAATGTTAGAACTCATGTATATTGAGTAATAATCAACCCAAAACATCATTAACAACTCACCTTGGTTGATTGGACTTGATATGAGCTTAAAATTGTCCCTTCACCTCAAGAACCCTAACCCCCAAATACTCAAAATATCCCCTTTCCCCGACCTTGTATTTATAGGCCTAGATTTCTGGGTTTCGGATGTGGCCCTGGATGCTTCGCATCCCCACTTCACTCCTTTTTGAAGCTCGGATGCGGACCTGGACGCTATGGCAGCACTTCACTGCCAGCCTCTCTTTCGGACGCGGCCTCGGATGCTTCGCATCCGCAGGCTCCTCCGCTAGCCTTTGGTAATTTGGTCATAACTTTATGTAGGCATGTCCAAATGACAAACGGTTTGAAGCGTTGGAAACTAGACTCAAAAACATTTAATTTGATATGTCATACATCACCTAATCCCTTATATATATATATATATATATATATATGCTCGTCCAAATTTTGGTCTTGTGCGTACTCATTTGGAACTTTAGTCTATCATGAAATTACCAACTTGACTTGGACTTACGCTCTCCCTAGACCCCACATCACTTATAATATGACTCCTACACATATTATCGTAGCCAATTGATATCCATCCCATTAATAGTTCTTGCCTGCGCACAAAATAATATAATTAGCGCACATCAACTTACTTAATAGCGCTTAAGTACTTTAAAATTTTATGGGGTGTTACAAGGAAGATTGTTGAACTAAGCATGGTAAAGATTGGATAGTGGGATGATGGAATCCTCCATAGAAGGACCTTGAAACCTTATGCACACCTTGTGTTTGATAAAATACTCAAATGAGCTAGAAACATTATCATCTTCCTAATTTTTGTTCAATTTGTTATATTTCTAAAATAGATTGAAGTTGCTAAGAATTCCGGAACATTTAGAGTGTAAGGAAGCTCAAGTGAGGTATGTTGGCTAAACCATTCTTTAAGAATTGGAATTCCCAATATCCTTGTAAGTCTGAGATGTTGATTATAAATGGAGTATTCCGATAAGTTCTGTGATGAAGATATATGTTCAATTTGTGTTTCAAATGCTCTTATCATATTGCATTATAAATTGAGGATGTGTCCCAAACTATGGATTATGTATCCACATGTTATAATTTCTAATAGTGATTTATGTGAAAGTTATTATGCCATGTTGTGTAGAGATTGTGATTGTGATCCACCTCCACCCGTATATATATTGGGGTAAGGCGGCATGACCGCTTTGTGTAGGGATTATGGTATTGTGGGACTGCACCTCCACACGCTTACATTGGGGTGAGGAGGTACGACCGCTTTGTGTATAGTTTTGGTATTGTTGCGGCACCATCACCCGCATACATTGGGGTGAGGCAGCATAGCTGTTTTGTGTTTGTATTGGTATCGTTGATGCATTTCCACCCGCATACATTGGGGTGAGGTGGCATAGCCACTTTTTGTAGGTTCTTGGTACTGTGGTTATACATCCACCCACGTACATTGAGGTAAAGCGGCAGGGCCTCTTGATTTGAGTTGTTGTATTGTACGTACACCTCCACTTGCATACATCGGGTAGGGCAGCGGGGCCGCTTTGTGTAAAGATGGTTATAGAGGATCCCATCTTAAATCCTATTAATATTGTTGATAGTTTTTAATAACCTTGCTATAGTTGAGACGGTTATCTATATTATTCTATTGCCGCACTGGTTCATCATAATTATCTTGCATTTCTAAATTCTTAAATTGGTGTTTAGTTTTCATACTAGTACTATTCGACGGTACTAACGTCCCTTTTGCCGGGGGCGCTGCATCTTTAAATGGATGCAGGTGGTTCCACAGCAGGAGACATTGATCAGTGATAGCAGTACAACTTCTTCCCAGTTAACTTGGTGAGCCCCACTTCATCCCGGGGTCATGTATCATTTGTTCTTTATGTATTATGGTTGAGGTATAGCCGGGGCCTTGTTGCCGGCATTATCATTGTACTCTTTCTTATCTATAGAGGCTCCGTAGACATAGTGTGGGTTATGTATTGGTACTGGGAAAGACAAACTATGTTATGTTGTGGTTGTATTACTTGTCCATTTGAGACTTTAAAAATGGTGAATCTTATGGTAAGAAATTGGTAATTGCAGACACGACCACTTTATTGTTTAATTAAGGAACACATATATTCTCTTTATTCATGAATGAGTTTGGGTAGAAGAAATCTAACAGGCTTGCTCGGTCGGGTTTCACTCGGTTGAGCACCGGTCGCGCTCCATGGTTTTCGGGCATGACAAACTTGGTATCATAGCATAAGGTTTTAAAGTGTCCTAGGATGTCTCGGAGCCGTGTCAAGTAGAGTCCTTATTATTAGTGTGTTGTCGACCACATCTATAATTAGGAAGCTACTTGGGCATTTAGGAATAATACACTTCTTTTATGTTCTTGATCATGTGATAAAGGTAGTTGTAAGATTGTTCCTCCTTTAACTCCTGCGTTGCTCTAATTTTCAGTACATGGCACCTAAGAAGAAGGCAAGAACCGGCCAAAGAGCCAATGCCACCCCAGGAGTGACAGTTAATCCTATAATTGATGATGCGGGTGAGCACCCGAGGAGTGAGAATATTCCTCCAACTACTACACTGCCTCGCTCTACTACAACTGATCAGGAAGCACCTGTCCCTACTCCTACAGCACCTGTCCCTACTCCTACAGAAGGTGCAACGGCTCCTCCAACTGATATTCCAGTTCCACCTCCAGCTCCAGCTTCCGATTCTGGTGTGTCTAATCTTAATATTAGGGGAGCCATACAAATGTTGACACAGTTAGTGGCTTCTCAGGCCCAGAGATCGAGTGTTAGGCCTACTTCTTCCAGTCATCCAGGAGATCCGCTAGTTCCAGGGTGAACAAGTTTCTTCAGTTAGATCCTCCAGTGTTTACGGGTACTGATCCCGAGGAGGACCCCCAGGACTTCATTGATGACATGCACAAAACTCTCCAGGTTATGCATGCTACAGAGACGGAGGGAGTAGAGTTGGCCTCCTACCACCTGAAAGGGGTGGCCTATTCTTGGTTTGAGTTGTGGGAGGAATCCCGTGACGAGGGAAGCCCTCCAGCAAGGTGGGGTGAGTTCACAAATGCCTTTATGGATTATTTCTTGCCTTCCAAAACTAAGGCAGCTCATGCCGCTGAATTTGAAAGCCTAAAGCAGGGTAGTATGAATGTGTGGGAGTACCATATGGAGTTTGCGCGCCTGTCCAAGCATGCTATTCACATGCTACCCACTATGGAAGCTAGAGTGCACCGGTTTGTACAGGGCCTTAGCCCTTTGGTTATAACTGAGGCCTCTACAGTTGCCTTAAATTCTGATATGAACTATGGTAAGATGGTGGCATTTGCTCAAGCCACAGAGACCCGCAAATTGAAGAACATAATGGAGCGTTAGAGTAGCAGCAAGGCCCGGTCCGCGGGCAATTTTGGTGGTTCTTCTAGTGGTGGTGGTGGTGGTAGGTCGGCATTCAGGGGAGGGTCATCAGGACCATCCCAATCATTCGCCTGGTCTTCAATAGGTGCACATGCATCTGGACCCAGTCAGGGTGACATGGGACCCCACCAGCAGGGTCGGCCCGACAAAAGGTTTCAGCAGCGGAGGCTTCCATGCCCTAAGTGTGGGAGGATGCACTTTGGGTCCTGTTTCATGGACCTACCAGTATGTTATGGGTGTGGTTTGCAGGGTCACATTTAGAGAGATTGTCGCTCGTCCCGCCAAAATATGGGCAGAGGCGCGGCACAGCCAGCTAATTCTGTAGCTACTACATCCACAGCACCTCCAGCTCGAGGCACCCCAGCACTCGTAGGGCGTGGTACAACTAGAGGTGGTGCACAAATTTCGGGAGGACCCAGCAGATTTTACGCTATGCGGAGACGTCAGGAATCAGAGGCTTCTCCAAATGTTGTCACGGGTATATTGACTGTCCAATCTCATGATGTATATGCTCTTATTGATCCCGGTTCCACTTTACCATATGTCACTCCTTATGTTGCTATGGAATTTGGGATAGAACCAAAACAGCTTTATGAGCCGTTCTCTGTATCTACTCCGGTTGGTGAGTCTATTTTGGCCACGCGGGTTTATAGGGATTGTGTTGTCACATTGCATGGTCGAGACATCGTGGCCGATCTTATTGAATTGAGAATGGTCTATTTTGGTGTGATAATGGGGATGGATTGGCTTTATTCTTGTTTTGCCAAGCTTGATTGCCGAACCAGGACTGTTAGGCTTGAATTTCCAAATGAGCCAGTTATTGAGTGGAAGGGTGATGATGTAGTGCCAAAGGGTAAGTTTATTTCCTACCTTAAGGCCACAAAGATGATAAACAAGGGATGTATTTACCATTTGGTCCGGGTTACGGACACCGATGCTAAGGCACCTACACTTAAGTCTGTGCTTGTTGTGAATGCATTTCCAGGAGTCTTTCCGGATGAACTCCCTGGGATCCCACCAGACAGGGAGATTGATTTTGGGATTGATGTGATGCCAGACACACATCCTATATCTATTCCACCCTATAGAATGGCACCGGCAGAATCGAAGGAGCTAAAGGAGCAATTGAGAGATTTATTAGAAAAGGGTTTTATCCGGCCAAGTGTGTCGCCTTGGGGCGCACCGGTCCTTTTTATAAGAAAGAAAGATGGGTCACTGAGAATGTGTATTGACTATCGGCAACTTAATAAGGTCACAATCAAGAATAAGTACCCACTACCAAGGATAGATGATTTGTTTGATCAATTGCAAGGTGCTCCAAGATTGATTTAAGATCTGGGTATCACCAAATGAAGATCAAGGAGCGGGATATTCCGAAAAGATCTTTTAGAACCTGGTATGGGCATTTTGAATTTTTGGTGATGTCTTTTGGGCTAACAAATGCCCCAGCAGCCTTCATGGATCTTATGAATTGCGTTTTCAAGCCATTCCTCAACTCTTTGGTGATAGTGTTTATTGACGATATTTTTGTATATTCACGAAGTCGAGAAGACCATGCGGATCATCTCACGGTAGTTCTGCAAACCCTGCATCAGCACAAGTTATATGCAAAGTTTTCAAAGTGTGAATTTTGGCTTGAATCAGTCATATTCTTGGGTCATGTAGTTTCTAGTGAGGGAATTAAGGTTGATCCTCAGAAAATTTCAGCGGTGAAGAATTGGCCGAGGCCTACAACTACAACAGAGATTCGCAGTTTCTTAGGCTTAGCTAGATATTACAGAAAGTTTGTGGAATGTTCTTCTACTCTTGCCTCTCCATTGACTAAACTGACGCGGAAGGAAATTAAGTTCCAATGGTCGGATGCTTGTAAAAAGAGTTTCCAGGAATTAAAAGCAAGACTGACTATGGCGCCAATGTTGACTCTACCGGAGGGTATAGATGGATTTGTGATATATTATGATGCTTCAAGAATCGGGCTTGAATGTGTATTAATGCAACATGGGAAGCTGATAGCTTATGTTTCTAGGCAACTAAACAATCATGAAAAATATTATCCAACACATGATTTAGAATTTGCGGCGGTGGTATTTTCATTGAAAATTTGGCATCATTATTTATATGGGGTCCATGTGGATATATTCACAGACCATAACAGCCTTCAATATATTTTCAAACAGAAGGAATTGAATCTGAGGCAGAGAAGATGGCTTGAATTACTCAAGGATTATGACATTGATATTTTATACCATCCGAGGAAGGCTAATGTTGTGGCGGATGCTCTTAGCCGAAAATCTATGGGTAGTTTGTCTCACTTGGAGGCATATCAGAGTCCATTAGCCAAGGAAGTTCACCGATTGTCTAGTTTGGTAGTTCGTCTGGCGGACTCTAGTGAAGGAGGGGTAATTGTGCAAAATAATGCCGAATCATCGCTTGTTGTGGAAGTCAAAGAGAAGCAATACAATGAGGATTGTTGGTGCAGTTGAAAGAGGGGATTCATAAGCATAAGACCATGGCCTTTTCTATTGCCATGGATGATGGTACACTAAGGTACCAAGGGCGACTCTGTATTCCAAATGTGGATGGTCTCCGTGAAAGAATTTTGACTGAATCTCACACTTCTAGGTATTCTGTGCACCCAGGTTATACAAAAATGTATCATGATCTTAAGAAAGTCTATTGGTGGAATGATATGAAGAGGAATGTGGCGGACTTTGTAGCAAGATATTCAAACTGTCAGCAAGTAAAGGACGAACACCAAAGGCCCAGTGGGTTGGCACAGAACATAGAAATTCCAATGTGGAAATTGGAAATGATTAATATGGACTTTGTGGTAGGATTATCGCGCACTCCGCGCAAGTTTGACTCAATTTGGGTGACTGTGGATCGACTCACGAAATCAGCACATTTTTTGCCGGTTAAGTCTACCGACACAGTGGAGCAGTATACACCGTTGTATATTAAAGAAATAGTCAGGTTGCATGGCACCCCAGTTTCCATCATTTCTGATCGGGGGGCACAATTCACTACTAATTTTTGGAAGCAATTTCAGCAAGGTTTGTGTACTCAAGTGAATCTTAGTACAACCTTTCACCCGCAGACTGACGGGCAGGCAGAGTGGACTATTCATACGCTTGAGGATATGTTGTGCGCTTGTGTTATAGACTTCAAAGGTAGCTGGGATGATCATTTACCACTCATAGAATTTGCATATAACAATAGCTATAATGCTAGCATTCAAATGGCACCGTTCGAGTCTTTATATGGTAGGAGATGTAGATCTCCCATTGGTTGGTTCAAAATTGGGGAAGCAGAGTTGATAGGGTCGTACCTCGTGCATCAGGCTATGGTAAAAGTGAAAATTATTAAGGAGCGGTTGAAGACAGCTCAGAGTTGTCAAAAATCCTATTCGGATGTTCGTCGTAGAGATTTGGAATTCAAAGAAGATGATTGGTTATTTTTTGAAAGTTTCCCCCATGAAGGGTGTAATGCGATTTGGTAAGAAAGGAAAATTAAGTCCAAGGTATGTCAGACCGTACAAAATCATTCAGAGGATTGGTGAGGTAGCATACAAGCTTGAGCTACCCCCTGAGATGTCATTAGTACACTCGGTGTTTCATGTCTCTATGTTAAAGGAAGTAGTTGGAGACACGACAGTCATTGTTCCGGTTGAGACTATTGAGGTAAATGAAGAATTGACTTATGAAGAGATTCCAGTTTCAATTATCGATCGGCAAGTCTGAAAGTTGAGAAACAAAGAAAATGCATCCATGAAAGTTCTATGGCGAAACCAAAAGGTTGAAGAGGCTACTTGGGAGGCCGAAGAAGAAATGAAGAAAAAATATCCTTATTTATTTGAATAACCATGTAATTATGAGTTGTGCCTTATGAAAATGCTAAGGGATATTCCTATGAAATATGTATGACTTGTACATTTGGTGTTAAAGGTGTTCCTTTCTGAAAATATATTGCTGATGAGGCCACAGTTAGTGTTGTTTTGTATTATGTTATGTCATTGGAATATGTATATGTTATTAGGTTGTGTTTCTGGGGCTCTCTGACAGGTGGATAGGCCTAATTACAAAGGAAACTCAGGCAAAAGTTTTGGAAATTTAGGGCATTAGTCGAATTTGGGACTGCTAGTTTGTGGTATAAAACAATCTGAGTTGCATAAGATGCTAATGACGGATTTTTACCCTCATTCGAGGACGAATGATCCTAAGCGGGGGAGAATGTAACACCCCGAAAAATTTCGAAGTACTTAAGTGGTAAGCCCGATAAATTTTGCGAAGAAAATAATGTTTCATGGTGTCAGACTAGGCTTACGTGTTTGAGGATTGTAGAAATTCTTTTTGGGTTGAACAATGCACCGGAAAGTAAAGAAAACTTTTTGGCAGAAAAGTATATTTCTGCGGTCCATTATGCGACCACAGAATCACTCTGCAGACCGCATAATGGACACAGAGTGAGGCAGGTAATGGGGCTAATTGGAAGCAATTATGCGGTCGACTATGTGACCGCATAACTGTTATGCGGTGCATTATGTGACCGCATAACGGTTATGCGGACCGCATAGTGACCGCATACACAGATAGTTCTTTTCGCTATTTTGTAACCAACTATGAGATCGCATACCTTGTTCCGGAGCTTCATTTTTGGGTTTTTAAAACCCGACCCTATTTCGTTAAATACACTCTTTGGGTCATTTTTGAGCTATTATCTGACATTTTAGAGTGAGAGACGGTGCCCTAGAGTGAGAAGGTGTTCTCCAATATTTGTCCTTCAATTCTTGCCCAAGTTTTGGAAGATTAAGAAGGGAAAACTCACTAGGTCTTCATCCTAGAGGTAAGATTCTACTCCCTAACCCTCACTTTCGAATTTTGTGTAGAATTGGATAATTAGCAAGATAATTTCGAGGCAGTAGGGCTGTTTATTTACATGCCTGTGATATCAAGGGGTGTAGGAAGATTGTTGAACTAAGCATGGTAAAGATTGGGTTGTGGGATGATGGAATCCTTCATAAAAGGACCTTGAAACCTTATGCACACCTTGTGTTTGATAAAATGCTCAAATGAGCTAGAAACATGATCATCTTCCTAATTTTTGTTCAATTTGTTATATTTCTAAAATAGATTGAAGCTGCTAAGAATTCCGGAACATTTAGAGTGTATGGAAGCTCAAGTGAGGTATGTTGGCTAAACCCTTCTTTAAGAATTGGAATTCCTAATATCTTTGTAAGTCCGAGATGTTGATTATAAATGGAGTATTTCGATAAGTTCTGTGATGAAGATATATGTTCAATTCATGTTTCAAATGCTCTTATCATATTGCATTATAAATTGAGGATGTGTCCCAAACTATGGATTATATATCCACATGTTATAATTTCTAGTCGTGATTTATGTGAAAGTTATTATGCCATGTTGTGTAGAAATTGTGATTGTGATACACCTTCACCCGCATATATATTTGGGTAAGGCGGCATGACCGGTTTGTGTAGGGATTATGGTATTGTGGGACTGTACCTCCACCCGCTTACATTAGGGTGAGGCGGTACGACCGCTTTATGTATAGTTTTGGTATTGTTGTGGCACCACCACCCGCATAAATTGGGTGAGGCAGCGTAGCCACTTTGGGTTGGTATTGGCATCGTTGATGCGTATCCACCCACATATATTGGGGTGAGGCGACATAGCCGCTTTGTGTAGGTTCTTGGTACTATGGTTATACATCCACCTGCATACATTGAGGTGACGCGGCAGGGCCGCTTGATTTAGTTGTGGTATTGTACGTACACCTCCACCTGCATGCATCGGGTAAGGCGGCGGGGCCGCTTTGTGTAAAGATGGTTATAGAGGATCTCATCTTAAATCCTATAAATGTTGTTGATAGCTTTTAATAAGCTTGCTATGGTTGAGACGGTTATCTAGATTATTCTATTGCCGCACTGTTCATCATAATTATCTTGTATTTCTAAATTCTTAAATTGGTGTTTAGTTTTCATACTAGTACTATTCGACGGTACTAACGTCACTTTTTCCGGGGGTGCTGCATCTTTAAATGGATGTAGGTGGTTCCACAGCAGGAGACATTGATCAGTGATAGCAGTACACCTTCTTCCCAGCTGACTTGGTGAGCCCCACTTCATCCCGGGGTCGTGTATCTTTTGTTCTTTATGTATTATGGTTGAGGTATAGCCGGGGCCTTGTTGCCGGCATTATCATTGTACTCTTCTTTATCTATAGAGGCTCCGTAGACATAGTGTGGGTTGTGTATTGGTACTGGAAAAGACAAACTATGCTATGTTGTGGTTGTATTACTTGTCCATTTGAGACTTTAAAAATGGTGAAACTTATGGTAAGAAATTGGTAATTGCAGACACGACCACTTTATTGTTTAATTAAGGAACACATATATTCTCTTTATTCATGAATGAGTTTGGATAGAAGAAATCTAACAGGCTTGCTCGGTCGGGTTCACTCGGTTGAGCACTGGTCGTGCTCCACGATTTTGGGACGTGACACAATGAGTACATGAGTACTACAAAATCTCATAATACAGAGTCAAACCCTCAATACATAATTGTCTGAATGATATAACAATGATAACATAAATAAACAAAAGAGAACTTTAAGTCGTGCGAACGACATAACAACTACCTCATAGTCTCCACATGCTAGATCTGATGCGAACTCTAGCAATCACCTCTCTCGGTAGTACCTGGATCTAAACATAAAGTGTAGAGTGTAATATGAGTACAACCGAGCCCATGTACTCAATAAGTAACAAACCTAACCTCGGGCTGAAAGTAGTGAGAGCTCGGAAGAAGGTCAGTGTCCAACACCAATAATAAATAATAACACATGATAAAAGAAAACAACTCAAGAAATATCATCTTCAACTCGTTCAAAAATATGAAAAAATTAGACAGGCTTTCCAAGTATAACACACAAAGCCCCAATATTAACATCGAAATCCCTAAGACATGAGTTTAACAAGAAAACTGTGATTTCAAACTTTTAACAACAGGTAAGACATTTTATCTGCCATCTAACATAAGGAAAATACATCTCTATGCCTACTGTTGATATCTAATTTTACCCTCATATTTTATAAAATATTATATATACTTTCAAAATATTATTTTTGCGTCATTACTCAATTTACAAGAGCCAAATAAGTATTTTTTATAATTTTCCACAATGTTTAAAGCTTTAAAATTGATTTTCTTGCATTTAAATTGTTCAAATATTTATTAATTATCCTTTCAAATTATTTTGTGATGACCTAATTGCATGACCCAAATCGATGGGCCATGACGAATGCCCGAGTCCTACTTGTCGAACACCACTAACCATGCATCTAAGATATAAACATGAATTTATTGTATGTCATGAATAACATCTGTCAATAAACAGCTGAATCACGTGAATAACATACGTGAGGAAAACATGTCTAAAATACATATATACATATACATGCGGAATACGGTAGGGCAAGCCGACAAGGCTGCTATAGACAACTATATATCCAAAACTAAAAGCCGACAAGGCCACATACTTTTCAACTATACATGACTGTCTATAGACCTCTAATAGAGTGTACAACTGTATAAAGGATGGGACGGGACCCCATCGTACCCATATCTACACACCAAACACAACGTACCAAAATTAGTAAGAGCTCCGGATCAAATGGAGCACACCAACTGTAACACCCCGAAAATTTTCGAAGTACTTACGTGTAAAGCCCGATAAAATTTGCAAAGAAAATAATGTTTCGCGGTGCCGAATTGGGCTTATGTGTTTGAGGATTTTATAAATTCTTCACGGCGAGCTTGCTAGCTGCGGCTCGGACTTTTAGGGTTGAACAATGCACCAGAAAGTATAGAAACTTTTGGCGAAAAAGTGCATTTCTGCGGTCCATTATACGACCGCAGAATTACTCTGCGGACCGCATAATTGCTGCAAAGTGAGGCAGTTAATTGGTCCAGTTAGAAGCAATTATGCGGTCAACTATGCGACTGCATAACTGTTATGCAGTGCATTATGCGACCGCATAACAGTTATGTGGACCGCATATTGACCGCAAACACAGGCAGATGTTTGGTCGTTTTGGACACCAATTATGCGACCGATATGCGGTTTGCATAACCATTATGTAGTCGCATATGCGACCGCAGAACCTGTTCTGGAGCTTCATTTTTGGGTTTTTACAACCCGACCCTATTTCGTTAAATACACTCTTTTGGCCATTTTGAGCTATAATCTGATATTTTAGAGTGAGAGAGAGTGCCCTAGAGTGAGAAAGTGTTATTCAATAATTGTTCTTCAATTCTTGCTCAACTTTTGGAAGATTAAGAAGGGAAGATCACTAGGTCTTCATCCTAGAGGTAAGATTCTACACCCTAAACCCTAATTTCGAAATTATCTGAAAATGGTTAATTAGCAAGATAAATATTGGGCATGAGATTTGTTTATTTGACATGCATGTGTCATCAAGGGGTGTAGGAATATTGTTGAACTAAGCATGGTAAAGATTGGGTTGTGCGATGATGGAATCCTCCATAAAAGGACTTTACAAAACCTTGTATGCACCTAGAGTTTGATAAAATGCTCAAATGAGTTAGAACCATGATCACCTTTCTAATTTTTGTTCAATTTGTTATATTTCTAAGATAGATTGAAGTTGCTAAGAATTCCGGAACATTTAGAGTGTAAGGAAGCTCAAGTGAGGTATGTTGGCTAAACCCTTCTTTAAGAATTAGAATTCCTATCATCCTTGTAAGTTCCGAGATGTTGATCACAAATCAAGTATTCTGATAGGTTTTGTGATGAAGATATATGCTCAATTCATGTTTCAAATGCTCTTATCATATTGCATTATAAATGGAGGATGTGTCCCAAACTATGGATTGTGTATCCACATGTTATAATTTCAAGTCGTGAATTATGTGAAAGTTATTATGCCAAGTTGTGTAGAGATTGTGGTTATGATACACCTCCACCCACATACATTGGGGTGAGGTGACATGACCGCTTTGTGTGGGGATTATGGTATAGATATTGTGATTGTGATACACCTCCCGCATACATTGGTGTGAGGCGGTACGACTGCTTTGTGTTGGTATTGGTATCGTTGATGCGTTCCTACCCGCATACATTGGGGTGAGCCAGCATACCCGCTTTGTGTTGGTATTGGTATCGTTGATGCGTTCCCACCCGCATACATTGGGGTGAGGCGGCATAGCTACTTTGTGTTGGTATTGGTATCGTTGATGTATTTCCACCCACATACATTAGGGTGAGGCGGTATAGCCGCTTTGTGTAGGTTCTTGGTACTATGGTTATACATCCACCCTCATACATTGGGGTGAGGCGGCGGGGCCACTTAAGTAGAGCTATGGTATTATACTTACACCTCCACCTGCATACGTCGGGTGAGTCGGCGGGGCCGCTTTGTATGAAGATGGTTATAGAGGATCTCATTTTAAATCCTATAAATGATATTGATAGCTCTTAACAAGCTTGCTCTGGTTTAAACGGTTAGCTATATCATGCTATTGTCGCCGTGATTCATCATATTCATATTGTATTTCTATATTCTTAAATTGGTGTTTGGTTTTCATACTAGTACTATTCGACAGTACTAACATCCCTTTTGCCGGGGGAGCTGCATCTTTAAATGGATGCAGGTGGTTCCATAGCAGGAGGTATTGATCAGTGATAGCAGCACACCTTTTTCCCAGCTGACTTGGTGATCCCCACTTCATTCGGGGTCATGTATCTTTTGTCCTTTGTGTATTCTATTTGAGGTATAGTCGGGGACTTGTTGTCGGCATTATCATTGTACTCTTCCTTATCTATAGAGGCTCCGTAGACATAGTGTGGGTTGTGTATTGGTGCCGGGAAAGAAAACATATGTTATGTTGTGGTTGTATTATTTATCCATTTGAGACTTTAAAAATGATAAAGCTATTGCAAATGAATTAGTATTGTAGACGTGAACACCTTTTTGTCTAATTAATGAAAATATGTATTATCTCCATTTGTGGATGACTTTGGGTAGAAGAAAATCTAAGAGGCTTGCTTGTTCGGGTTCACTCGGTTGAGCGCCGGTCACGCTCCTCGATTTTGGAGCGTGACAAACTTGGTATCAGAGCCTAAGGTTTTAAAGTGTCCTAGGATGTCTCAGAGCCGTGTCTAGTAGAGTCCTTCTTATCGGTGTGTTGTCAACCACATCTATTAGTTGGAGGCTATTTGGACATTAAGGAATAATACCCTTCTTTGATATTCTGAATCGTGCGATAAAACTGATTGTGAAATTGTTCTTCCTCTAACTCATGTGTTGAGGTTCAAAGTAAGTTTAAATTCTCTTTTGGTTTATTCCAAGTAATGTTGTCGTGTGACATGACGAATGGGTAAAGGCCTAAATATTAAATAGATGGCACATGTATCATGTTGAATGAATGGTATTGCCATATGAGACAAGTATATAGTACCATGAGCATACTTTATATGAGAAGTGTGCTAGAAATGATTACCCACCTCCAAAGAGGCATTGACGTGATAAATGAGACCTAAGCTTAACTAGTACAAGTTGATAGTGTGGGAACCATGTGTATGATTCTAAGTTGTAAATGTTTTACATAGGCACGTGATATATGAAAGGCATGGCCTGGAGAGTAATGATAAATGTGTAGGTCTCTCACAGGAGACAAGAAGTTATGAAAGGAGAGTTAAGTGAACCCACAATGAGAAGACCCTAGCACTATGAATGTTATAAAAATCCCAGGAATATGCGAAGTGGTGTTATACTCCAAAAATGATATTGACATGATGGATTTGGATCCCAAGCCTATATGGCTGAGTAAGAGTAGAAAACTTATGAGGTTAATACCATGGGGACTTAAATATCC
The DNA here is from genome assembly GCA_000715115.1 of Nicotiana otophora. Lineage (NCBI taxonomy): Eukaryota > Viridiplantae > Streptophyta > Magnoliopsida > Solanales > Solanaceae > Nicotiana > Nicotiana otophora. The sequence goes on from AWOL01S0006059.1 coordinate 20,097, forward strand.
CTAGTAGTCAATCATATACCGGAGGACTAGAGATGCAAAACATGTGTCCCACAAATTGCTAAATTCAATACTTGTGTCGAAATGTGAAACATTCACCCCAAGTGGGGAGGGAAGGACCATGGTAAGGCTATTGAAGTACAATAAAATGAGAGTAAGGCCATGCAGCTATGATGTTTGGATATTTTGTTGAAGACATGTGTAGTCTAGAAAAGTGGTAAGGGATAACATGATTTTTTGAAAGGATATGCAAATGATAAACCGCTAGTACGAAAATAATGTGGAAGGTTAAGAAATATAAATTCTTTGTACGTGGCAATATACATGACAAGGCCAACGATACTAGAAACTAAGAGTAAGGTTTGCAAAAGGGTTTTATACTTGTTAGAGAGTCAGGGACAATGGAACCCAGGGAAGTACTATAGATCAAATGTGAAAGGCTTGCGAGTTCTTAGAATGAGTTAATCATGGATTTACGATTTAGCTAAAGTTCCAAGGCTTTAAGAAAGACAGAACAAGTGGGAGAGATAGATATGATGTTATAATAACCCAAGAGTGCATCTGGAATTGATGGAGAGTCTCTTAAGAATCTTACAAGCAAGGAAGTGTCAAGTGATACATGGATGAACACGCTTTCCCACGGATATCCCAACAAGTGTCGAGAAGTGAACAGGATGAATTCCCAACTAAGGGAAAAGATCACGTAACATATGGAAGAGCGCATAGCTATTCACTAACTAGGAGGAATAAGGCGAGAAGAATTGGAAGGAAATCTAAAAATTGAGATGGGTGTGGTTATCGCAAAATAGTTTGTATCAGAATGGTGGAATCGCCTAGAGCACGTGTTAGTAGAAGATATAAAGGATCAACTGTAATTCAGCCGACTTGAGTGACGCCGAATATCAACTAAAAGATTTAGAGGGAGTTCATGTCTACATATTATTTTGGAAAGTGAGACTACTGGTGATGAAGTGGTGGTATGATAAATTTAACAAACCAGGCACAATGATACTACGAGTTCATAGGACGCAAACAAGTATGGCACAATAAGGTTGTCAACTATGAATTAAGGGCAAAATGGGATGGGAGTGAATACTCTAGTCATAAAGGAAATATAGTACCAACATATTGTCTAGACCAAAGGGAAAATGTTTGAAACAGATTAAAAGAGGATGAACACTTGTTACGAACCAAACATGTTTAATATGATAACTCATAGGCTGCAATACCAGGAAACACTATTGGTGACTACAATACTGGGAATAAGGTGAGTTACTCATCGAGGATGGAATCAGGTAGACTAAGTCCTACCCTTATAAGGAAAACAAGAAATCGTCGTTGAAGAATTTAGGAGGATCTCAAGTTTTTAGAAAATGCCCTGTTCGGGCCAATGACTTTTGTTAAATTGAATATATATGAAGGGTGTTGATATGTGTTTTGGGAAGTGTTTAGTAGTAAAGTGGGATCGTGAGAATGTTCACAAGGGAAGTAGAGTAGTTTCTCAAACTCCTATAAGACTTATAAGGAGGAAAAGGATGGCTAAGATAGGTCTGAGCACGATGTTACTTCACATCAGAGGCAATGCCATGCAGGTTGATGTTATCAGGGTGTGTGTGCAAAATAGTAGATGTTATTCATTTGAAACAGATGGTCCTATAAGAAAACTGACCCAGTAATGTCTTTTGTTGAGAAATTTGGAAAAACAAGTGGCTTTGTTGCTTGAGAGAATGCCACCATTTTTCCATAGTTCATATCAGAATTCAAAATTGTTGTAGCGGCCTCATTAATTACCAAGGGACTAAGGCCCTGTACAAATCAACGCACTCTAGCCTCCATAGTAAGCAGCATATAAATAGCATACTTAGATAGGTACATGAATATCATATGGTAATCCCACACACTCAGGCTACCTTGCCTCAACTTCTCAAACTCAGCAGCATGGGTTGCCTTAGTCTCGGCAGGCAAGAAATGATCAATAAAGGCATCGGCAAACTCACCCCACCTCGCCGGAGGGCTCCCTTCTTCATGGGACTCCTCCCAAAGTTCAAACCAAGAATATGCCACCTCTTTCAGGAGGTAGGAGGCCAATTCTACTGCCTCTGTCTCAGTGGCACGCATCACTCAGAGAGTCTTGTGCATATTATCAATGAAGTCCTGGGTATCCTCCTCTGGGTTAGTACCCGTGAACACTGGAAGATCCAACTGGAGAAACATGTTTACCCTGGAACTAGTAGAATCCCCTGGCTAACTGGAAGAAGTGGGTGCAACATTTGACCTCTGGGCCTGGGAAGCTACTATCTGGGCCAACATCTGTATGGCTCCCCTAAGATCAACATCAGAAACACCAGAATCGGAAGCTAGAACTGGTATATCAGTTGGAGGGACCGTTGCACCCTCAGTAGGTGTAGAGATAGGTACGGTCTGATCAGTTGTAATAGAGTCAGGCAGTGTAGTAACTGGAGCAATATTCTCACTCCTTAGGTGCTCACCCGCATTATCAATTATAGGGTCAACTGTCACTCCTGGGTTGTAACACCCCAGAAAATTTCGAAGTATTTAAGTGTACAGCCCCGTAAAATTTTGCAAATGAATTCAAGGTTTCGTGGTTCCGGAGTAAAGGAAAATTTTTGGTGGAAAAGCGTGTTTATACGGTCCATTATGAGACTGCATAATCACTCTGCGGGCAGCATAATGGCCGCAGAATTGAGGCAAGAGAGGGTTAATCTGGGAGAAATTATGCGGTCAACTATGCGAACGCATAACTGTTCTGCGGTGCATTATGCGACTGCATAACAGTTTTGCGGACCACATAGTGATCGCAGACTCAGACAGATATTTTGGTCATTTTGGACCCCAATTATGCGACAGATATGCGGTCTCATATGCAACCGCAGAATATGTTCCGGAGCTCCATTTTTGGGTTTTTAAAACCCGACTCTACTTCATTAGATACACGTTTTGGGTCATTTTTGAGCAAAAATCTGATGTTTTAGAGAGAAGGGAGAGTGTTTTAGAGAGAGATGAAACACTAGGCTAATTATTCATCAAGTCTTGCTCAGATCTTGGAAGATTAATAAGGAAAACACACAAGATCTTCATCTAAGAGGTAAGGTTCCATACCCTAGTTTTCAATTTCGAATTTGGGTAAAAGAAGGTTGAATTGGAGTATGATTCTTGGGTATAATAGTATTATTTGTACATGCTTGTACTAATAAGGTTTGTGGGAAGATTATTGAGCTCAAATAAGTAAACATTGGGTTGTGGAGTGAAGGAAATCTTGTAAAAGAACCTTGTAGTTAAATTTGCACACCTAGTGTTTGATAAAATGCTCAAATGAGCTGAGACCATGAATATCTTCCTAATTATGGTTCAATTTTGTTATGTCTCAAAATAGATTAGGATTGCTAGAATTTTCGGAACGTTGTAGTAATTTAAGGAAAGCTCAAAGCGAGGTATGTTGGCTAAAGTTTCTCTCTTAGAATAGATATCCATAATGTTTCTGTAAGATCAAGTATGATTGGCTCAAGATTTTCTAACTTCTATATTCCGGGTTATTCCCTATAAACTTGATTATTCCGAATGAGCCTTATGTCGAAAGATAGATGTTTAAAGTATGGTTTGTGTATTAAAATGTTGTGGCTTTGAGTCGTGTTTTAAATGAGAACTAGTATACCAATTGGGTGAGAAAAACTCGATATGCTTAAGACTCATAATTGCTCATATGTGTAACTAAAGACTTGATTGGAAGTGTCTTGTTGTTGATAATCTTTAAAGATGCTTGAAAATGAAATAAGCGGATTGAAGAAATAGAGTGTGGCCAACGTGCCAAGAATTTAAGTAATGTTGTGGCTAGTAGTGCATATGATTATAGAGGATGCGATAAAGAATATGAAATGAGCCTCGACTCCACCGTTTTAAAAGTGATTTGGAAAAATAGAATTTGCCTAAGAGCTTTTNCTTCGAAGATAGAATTACCTAAAAGCTTTTGTACTCAATTCATGCCCATTAGTGGTTGCTTTAACTAATGCTTTGCTTTATAAATATATCTAGTGTGATTCGAGTTCTATATACTCATGTGTTGAACTGGTACATTGTCATTGCTAGGGAAGAGCATTGTAAGAATAAATGGTGTATTGATTGTTTATGATTTTCATGTGTGTTTCTATTGTTGGATGGTATGCCTCATTCTTTGGGAAGAAACCATTTGTGTTTGAAGTTTCCATTTCAAATGGATTTGAAGTATATGATTTCTGAAATATCCTATATGTTGATACTTGATGGTGATCTTTGAAATTGAAAGAGGTGAAAGTGTGGAAAATGAAATACGGCCATCGTGCTAGGAATAAAGAATCTTGTGAATGGCCTAATGAGCCAAGAAAATATTGTCGTTGTGAATGACTGGAAATACTAATGAGAACTTAAATAATGTGAAAGATATTGAGGTGAGTACAATTGTATTTATGATATTTCTATTTTCAAATCAAATCAAAAATGTTTTTGGGAGCATCATTAGCAAAATCGAGGAAGGGTGGGTCATAAGGCCCACACCTGAAACTACACGTGCCGGTGTAGGGGTGGATTGGGATTATTCCCCTTATTTGGGATGAAATTAGAACCTTTGGGAAATTGTGATATTATTCCCCTTAATTGGGATGAAACTGGAACCTTTGTGGATTGGAAAAGTCAACCCACATGGCATATGTGGGAAGGCAGCCTAGCTGATCAGGTGGAGATCAGACGCCATGTTGCGCACATGTTGGTACTACTCTTGGTAACAACTTTCTTTCGCATCACCTGTCAGACCACATTGTCCATGGGGAGATGCCCTAGCCAATCGGGCGTGATCGGACTCCGTGCTAACAACGACGGTGGTATATCGGTGCTAATGATCTCCCAACCAAAATTATATATGAATTTCGTATTTTGAAAATTATATATTTTAACTGGACATTTGGATATTGTTGATTGTGACTTGCTGTTTCTATGTGTTGCCTTTTCTTATATGGGCATTCTATTTTGAAAGAGGATTTTTAGCTATACATACTAGTGCTATTCGACAGTACTAACGTCCTTTTTGCCGGGGGCGCTGCATCTTTAATAGATACAGGTAGTTCTACAGCAGGCGACATTAATCAGTGATAGCAGTACACTCTTTTCAGCTGATTTGGTGAGCCCCTCTTCATTTTGGGGTATATATCTTTGTTTCTCATGTACTATGTTTTGAGATATAGCCCGGGCCTTGTTGCCGGCATTTCCATATTACTCTTCTATTGTATTAGAGGCTCCGTAGACAGGTTGTGGGTTGTGGTTGGAGTTGGGAATTGAACTAGAAATGTTGATATTTGGAAATCATGTTCTTCATTAATTCTATAAACTCGTAATATTTTGGAAATTATGAATGAAGCTGCTAATGGGAATGAAAAGGAAGTTGTTAATAAAATATTCTCAGTGATTGATTAATGAAGTACATCTCCTCTTTATTCATGGATGAGTTGGGTAGAAGGAAATCTAATAGGCTTGCTCAGCCGAGTTCTCTCGGTTGAGCGCCGGTCGCGCTCTACGAGTTTGGGGCGTGACATGGGTGACATTGGCTCTTTGGCCAGTTCTTACATTCTTCTTAGGTGTCATGTGTTGAAAGTTAAAGTAAAACATGAGTTAAAGGAGGAACAATCTTACCATCGCTTTATGGCACGATCGAGAACATGAAAGAAGGGTATTATTCCTAAATGCTCAAGTAGCATCCTAATTAAAGATGTGGTCGACAACACACCGATAATAAGGACTCTACTAGACACGGCTCCGAGAAATCCTAGGACACTTTAAAACCATAGGCTCTAAAACCAAGTTTGTCACGCCCCAAAACTGAGGAGCGCGAGTGAACCCGGCCGAGCAAGCCTATTAGATTTCCTTCTACCCAAAACTCATTCATGAATAAAGAGAATATATATTCCTTAATCAAATAATAAAGTGATCATGTCTGCAATACCAATTTCTTACCATTAGTTACTTCATTTTAAAGTCTCAATTTCACACACACTTTTCATAATCTGAAGTGGAAATAGTAATTCCAACACAACATAACGAGTTTGATTTTCCCAGCACCAATATACAACCCACACTATGTCTACGGAGCCTCTATAGATAAAGAAGAGTACAACGATAATGTCGGTAACAAGGTCCCGGCTATACGTCAAACAGAATACACAAAGTACAAAAGATACATGACCCGGGGATGAAGTGGGGCTCACCAAGTCAGCTGGGAAGAAGGTGTACTGCTATCACTGATCAATATCTCCTGTTGTGAAACCACCTACAACCATTTAAAGATGCAGCGCCCCCGACAAAAGGGATGTTAGTACTGTCGAATAGCACTAGTATGTATAACTAAACACCCTCTCAATAGAACAAATAATATTACAAGGAGGAATAATCATAAAATCAATGAAAGTCTCGAACAATACAAAAGCATCAAGTTTCATGTAAATTCCCATATTTTCAGATTGGTGATTCTTAGCATTGATATACCATTATTCACAATACCAATACCACCGTACTCTTAGCACGGAGTCCGATCATGGCCGGATCGGCTAGGCTATCTCTTTAGAGACATCAACCACAATCACTCTCAATATCAATACCTCCATACCTTTAACACGGAGTCCGATCACGACCTGATCGGCTAGGCTATCTCATTAGAGACATCAACCACAACCACAAATTCAATTATAATTTCCAGCACAACCACCACTATGTGTGTGACATGATGTCCGATCACGACCCGATCGGCTAGGCTGTATTATTCGAGACATCAACCTTTTCATATCAATCATCGCATTTCATACCTCTTTCACATCTTTTCATTTTATTGGCACTAGTGGCCACAATTATAAAATTATTCTTGGCACGTTGGCCGTATTTAGTATTTCATGCTCACCTTTTCAGTTTCAAACATCTACATCATCATCTCCAATAGCAACAATTCAAATTAATGTGTGTAATGCACATATGAGCAATTAAGAGTCTAAGGCACATAGAGATATTTCACAAAATTTGGCATAATAGCCTTCGTTTTAACTTGACTTGAAGTCGAAATATTATTGATGCACAGCCCATACTTGAACACATCCTCAATTGATAACATAATATGAATAAAGCATTTAGGATATTTATTGAACATATATCTTTCAACACAAACTTACTCGGAATAGCCAATTTTATTTTGAACCACTCGGGTCTTACATAAATTACATGAATATCGTGGGATTCAATTCTAATAGAAGAGTTTACATACCTCAATGGAGCTTCCTTAAACTCTAAAATATTCCAGAATTCTTACCAACTTCAATCTATTTTAGAAATATAACAACAACAAACAATAACAACAACAACAATAACCCAGTATAATCCCACTAGTGGGGTCTGGAGAGGGTAGTGTGTACGCAGACCTTACCCTACCCTGGGGTAGAGAGGCTGTTTTCGATAGACCCTCGGAAATCTCCCTCTAAGAACTCCCCACCTTGCTTTTGGGGTGACTCGAACTCACAACCTCTTGGTTGGAAGTGGAGGGTGCTTACCACTAGAGCAACCCACTCTTGTCTTTTAGAAATATAACAAATTGAACCAAAATTAGGAATATGATCATGGTTCTAGCTCATTTGAGCATTTTATCAAACACTAGGCGTGCATAGGGTTTCAAGGTCTTTTTATGGAGGATTGCATCATCCCACAACCCATTCTTTACCATTCTTAGCTCAACAATCTTCTTACACCCTTTGATAACACATGCATGCAAATGAACAACTCCCATGCCCAAATATTATCTTACTAATTACCCAATTCTAGACAAAATTCAAAATTGAGGGTTAGGGTGTATAATCTTACCTCTAGGGTGAAGACCTAGTGAGTTTCCCTTCTTAATCTTCCAAGATTTGAACAAGAATTGAAGAACAATTGTTAAGGAACACCTTCTCACTCTAGGGAACACTCTTTCACTCTAAAATGTCAGATTTTTAGTCAAAAATGGTCCATTGCATCTATTTAACAAAGTAGGATCGGGTTGTAAAAGCCCAAAAATAAAGCTCCGGAACAAGGTCTGCGATCGCATAATCGATATGCGGTCCGCATGTCGGTCGCATAATTGGTGTCCAAAACTGGTAAAAAGTCTGCCTGGGTCTGCGGTTAATATGCGGCCTATAGACCTATTCTAGGGTCGCATATTGAACCGCAGAGCAGTTATGCGGTCGCATAGTCGACTGCATAATGGCATCCAAAATCGGTCCGCACTTGCCTCATTGTGCGGCCATTATGCAGTCCGTAGAGTAATTCTGCGGTCGCATAATGGACCGCAGAAATGCATTTCTCTGCCAAATTTCTTTTTCCTTTACTTTCCAGTGCATTGTTCAACCCAAAAAGTCCTCACTGTGGTAAGCTTCTAAATCCTTAAGCACGTAAGAACCAATTTGTCACCACCAAACATTATTTTTCCTTTGCGAAATTTTACGGGGCCTTACAGGCTTCTCTATATACTACAGGTATATTGATCGTTCAATCTCATGATGTGTATGATCTCATAGATCCCGATTCCATATTATGATATGTCACTCCTTATATTGCCATGGAATTCAGGATAGAACAGAAACAACTTTGTGAGTCATTCTCTGTAAATACTCCAGATAATGAATCTATTATGGCCATGTGGGTTTATAGGGATTGTATTGTCACTATGTGTGGTCAATACACCACAGCTGACCTAATCAAATTGGTGATCAAAGATTTTGATGTGATAATAGGGATAGACTGGATCTACTCATGTTTTGCCAAGCTTGATTGCCGAACAAGAACCATTAGGTTTGAGTTTCCATACGATCCAGTCAATGAGTGGAAGGGGGAAGATGTTTCCTCAGGGTAGGTTTATTTCTTACCTTAAGGCAGTGAAGATGATCAACAAGGGATGCATCTACCATTTGGTTTGAGTCACGGACACATATCCTCAGGCACCGATACTTCAATCTGTGCCGGTTGTGAATGAATTTCTGGAGGTCTTTCCTGATGATCTTCCTGGAGTTCCACCAAATAGGGATATTGACTTCGGGATCGATGTTTTTCAGGGTACACAACCTATATCAATTCCACCCTATAGAATGGCTTTGGTAGAATAAAAGGAGCTGAAGGAGCAGTTGAAGGATTTTCTAGAGAAAGGTTTCATCCGACCGAGTGTGTCACCTTGGGGCGCATCGGTTCTCTTTGCAAGGAAGAAACATGGGTCTTTGAGGATGTGCATCGACTATCGGCGGCTCAACAAGGTCACAATCTAGAATAAGTATCCTTTGCCAAGGACAGATAACCTATTTGATTAGTTACAGGGTGCCAAGGACTTCTCCAAGATTGATTTAAGATTCGGGTATCACCAACTGAAGATTAGGGAGAAGGATATTCTGAAAATAGCTTTCAGGACCTAGTATGGGCACTTTGAGTTTTTGGTTATGCCTTTTGGGCTAACATATGCTTCAATATCTTTAATGCATCTTATGAATCGAGTCTTTAAGCCTTTGCCTAACTCGTTTGTGATTGTGTTCATAGACAGCATCCTTGTCTATTCACCAAGTCGAGAGGGCCATGCCGATCATCTTAGGGCAGTTTTGCAAACTCTATATCAACACAAGTTGTATGCGAAGTTTTTGAAATGTGAATTTTGGCTCCAGTCCGTTACTTTCTTGGGTCATGTTGTCTCTAGTGAGAGAATCAAGGTTGATCCTCAGAAGATTGCAGCTATGAAGAAAATGCCTAGACCTACAACCCCAATAGAGATTTGCAGTTTTTTGGGCTTAGCTGGGTATTACAGGAGGTTTGTGGAGGGGTTTTCTTCTCTTAATGCTCCTTTGGCCAAGTTAACACACAAGCCAGCTAAATCCCAATGGTCAGATGCTTGCAAAAGGATCTTACAAGAGTTGAAGTCAAGGTTGACTACGGCACTGGTGATGGCCTTACCGAAAGGTACAGATTGATTTGTGGTATATTGTGATGCTTCGAGGGTCAGAATCGGGTGTGTGTTAATGCAACACGACAAGGTGGTTGCTTATGCTTCACGAAAAATCAATAACCATGAGAGGAATTATCCAACATATGACTTAGAACTTACGGCGGTGGTTCTTGCATTGAAGATTTGGCGTCATTATTTGTATGGGGTCTATGGGGAAATATTCACGACCATAAGAGTCTTCAATATATCTTCAAGCAGAAAGAGTTGAATTTGAGGAAAAGGAATTGGCTCGAAATACTTAAATACTACAACATCGGCATTCTCTATCATCCGTGGAAGGCTAATGTTGTGGCGGATACTCTTAACCGGAAATCTATGGTAGTTTGGCTCACTAGGAGGCACACCAAAGGCCTATGGCCAAGGAAGTTTACCGATTGGCTAATTTGGGAGTCACGGACTCTAGTGAAGGTAGGGTGATTGTGCAAAATATAGATGAGTCATCACTAGTAGTGGAAGTTAAGGAGAAACACTATGATGATCCATTTTTGGTGCAATTAAAGGAGGAAATTCATAAACACAAAACCACAGATTTTTATCTTGTCATGAATGATGGTACACTAAGGTACCTATGGCGATTGTGTATTCCGAATGTGTATGGTCTCGGGGAGATAATCATGACTGATTCTCACAGTTCCAAGTACTCCATGCACCCAGGCTCTATGAAGATGTATCGTGATCTCAAGGAAATCTACTGGTGGAATGACATGAAAAGAAATATAGCGGACTTTGTGGCTAGATGCCCAAACAGCCAACAAGTGAAGGTCGGGCAACACAGACCCGATGGCTTCGCACAAAATATAGAAATTCCAATGTGGAAGTGGGAGATGATCAACATGGACTTTGTACTAGGTCTACCTCGCACACCTTATAAGTTTGACTCGACTTGGTTGATTATGGATCGACTCACAAAATCAACACACTTGTTGCCTGTTAAGGCCATCGACACACCAGAACATTATGCTCAGATGTATATCAAGGAGATAGTTAGATGGCATGGTACTCTAGTTTCCATCATCTCAGATCGAGGGGCGCAATTCACTACTAACCTTTGGTAGAAATTTCAGCAAGGTTTGGGTATTCAAGTGAATCTTAGTATAGCTTTCCATCCACATATAACGGGCAAGCAGAGCGGACTATACAGACACTTAACGATATGTTGCACACTTGTGTTCTTAGCTTTAAGGGTAGCTGGGATGATCATTTTCCATGCATATAATTTTATAACAACAATTATCATGCCAACATTCAAATAGCATCATTCAAAGCTCTATATGGTTGGAGGTGTAGATCTCCCAATGGTTGGTTTGAAGTCGGAGAAAAAGAATTGATAGGGCCAGAACTCATGCATCAAGCTATGGAGAAGGTCAAGATAATTAAGGAGAGGCTAGAAATCGCTTAGAGTTGCTAGAACTCCTATTAGGATGTGTGGCGCAGTGATTTGGAGTTCAAAAAGGATGATTGGATGTTCTTGAAAATTTCCCCTATGAAAGGCATAATGCAATTTGGGAAGAGAGAAAAACTGAGTCCAAGGTATATCAGACCTTATAGAATTTTGCGGAAGGTTGGTCAAGTTGCTTATAGGCTCGAGTTACCTCTAGTGTTGTCCTTAGTGCACCCGATATTTCATGTGCCTATGCTGAAGAAGGTGGTTGGAGCATCGTCCCAGTGGAGGTTATTAAAGCTAATGACGAATTGACTTATGAGGAGATTTTTGTTGCCATCCTTGACAGGCAAGTTCGTAATTTGAGGAATAAAGAGATAGCCTTTGTCAAATTGCTATAGTGAAATCAACTAGTTGAAGAGGCTACCTGAGAAGTAGAGGAAGATATGAAGAGAAAATATCCCCACTTGTTTGTAACCAAATGGTTGTGTTTAAAAGAATGTTAGAAGTTTAGTTTTTAAAAGATATGTTCTAACCTTGTACAGCTTATGATAAGATGCCCCTTTTTGGCAATGTAATGCACAAAATGTTATGGTTGGTGTTGTTTTCATGTTCATGTTACATCGTTGAGTGTGAATATGTGTTGCTAGGATTGGTTTCTGTGGCTCTCTGACAGGTGGTTAGGCCCAAATACAAGGGAAACTCTGCCAAAAGTTTTAGAAAGTTAGTCAAATTCTGAGTTATTGGTGTGTGAGTGGATGAGGAGATAAGTCGTGTTGGATGTCTATGACAAACTCCAACACTCATTAGAGGATGAATGATACTAAGCGAGGGAGAATGTAAGGCCCTGTAAAAGTTCGTCAAGGATTTAAGTTTTTATAGTGCCAAAGTCCAGCTATTATGTTCGGAAGGTTGTAGATAATTAAGCTCGTCGCGATACGGATTTATGGGCAATGTAATACATTGTGAAGTGGGTAAAAGAATTGACAGGAGCGAGTGATTCTATGGTCAATAATGTGGACCACAAATTAGTTCCGATGACTGCAGAATCATCGTGAACTGAGGCAGGAACAACTAAAATTTGAGGCTCATTTGGCGGTGAGGTATGCGGACCACATAGCTATTTTGCGGACCGTGTATCCATCGCGGAATCGGTAGGGGAGATTTTTAAGGGATTTTGTGGTCCAATGTGCGGACTGCAGAACCCTTTCGTGGACCACGGATCCATCGTAGACCTGTCCACTTCCAACTCAAAATCGGAGAACCATACCCCGGACCGCATAGCCTTTTTGCGGTACATTCCGTGATCGCAGATATGACTCAGAGGGTTATTTGTAAGAATTTCCTAACCCAAATATATTTCTAATAAAAGGCCTTAGGATCAATTTTGGAAGAGAAATTTGGCTATTTTTTAGGTGGGGAAACACTCGAGATAGGGAAGGCGAGAGCACTAACACTTCTTCACTACACTTCTTGCCCATTTCTTGGATATTCAAGGGGAGAACTAACAAGAACTTCTACTAACATGGTAAGATTTTTTCCCTAAGATCTCACGCAAGATTTACTGATGAGTTTATAAGTAGCATTTTATTGTGTTAGGGCTTATGCGATGGTGATTGGAATCCATAAGCCCTCAATATCGAATTTGGATATATGTGAAGAATGGGAGACACGATTCTTGAGCTTGGAGTAAATGGTTGGGTATGGATGCGCCAGTTGAGGTGGTTGGTTGTCTTAGAACTATTGTGGGTGAATTGTTGGCTTGGAAATTGGTTGTAAGGTGAAGAAATCTCATTGTAGGGAGTTGTAGTAAAGTATGCGCACTAAGTGCTTGATGAAATGCCTATATGACCTAGACTATGAGAAGCCTTCTAAACTAGGTCCAATTAATATATGTTAATGTAGATCGAAGTTGCTAATAGTGGTGGGACGTTCTAGGGATTCTAAGAAAAGCTCAATTAAGGTATGTTTGGCTAAACGCCTTTCCTAGAATTGAATTCCAAGAACTCCTCTTACCTTTTAAGCATGGTTTTCTCTAATCCTACTCCTTACTATGAAATGCCTCAAGCGAATGATTTATCTAATGCCTAAGTATTCAAGTCATGTTTCAATTTCCATCGCTATGCTTTTCTTTGGAAAATATTTCAAGTATGATTGACTCATCAAATTCTTATGAATTTAATCCATGTTTCAACTGAAATCTCTATGCCTTCCTTGTGGATTCATGATTTGGTACTATGATTCTCCAATGTCTTAAATTACTTTTGATGTCTTATGAGGCAAGTTAAAGTATGAAAGATGAAATGTGGCCATTTTCCAAATGAGAATGATGACGAATTGAATGTCCCAAGGGACAATGAAAAGAAATGGTTTTCATGAGAGGCTTTATATGAAATATTCTGGGAGTATTATTATGTACCCGATAAGGTGTGGGTTCTATGCCCGAAACTACACGTGTCGGTGTAGGAGTCAATTGGGACAAGTCCCTTTCGCACCATTTTGAGATTATGTCCCAATATCAGGATGATGTATTATATTGCTAGTATAGACACTTCGATTCACATGGCATTGTGGTGAGACGGCTTAGCCGATCGGGCCGAGATCGGACGTCTTGCCGCGCACATGGTGGTTATATATATGTATATTATCATGTCGATAACTAATGATCTCCCAACCAAAAATGTTAATGTTTATTTGATGATTTACTTATGTTTTAACTTGATGTTTTAAGTACTGTTTATTTTCTCACTACCTCCATGTTTCTCTCTCCTTATGTTTGCATTCCATTTCATGTGAAGATGTCACGCCCCAACTTCGGGGAGCGCGATCGGTGCTCAACCGAGATAACCCGGCCGAGCAAGCCTGCTGGATTTCCTTCTACCCAACTCACCTATAAACAAAGAGAATATAATCTTCATTAATTAATACCATGAGGGTTCATGAATAACACTAGTTCCATAACCATTAGGTACCTCATTTATAAGTCTCCAATACAATACATTTCACAACCATAGTTTTACAGTGGAAGCATGAGATACAAATATGACATCTTTAGTTTAACTTTCCCACACTAATACACAACTCACACTATGTCTACGGAGTCTCTAATAGATATAAAAGAGTACAATGATGGTGCCGACAACAAGGCTCCGGCTATAATTCAAAACATAATACACACGGGACAAAAGATGTACATCCCCAGAATGAAGTGAGGCTCACCAAGTCAGCTGGGAAAAGATGTACCACTATCACTGGTCAATGCCTCCCGCTGTGGAACCACCTGCATCCATTAAAGATGCAACGCCCCTAGCAAAAGAGACGTGTCACGCCCCTAAATCAGGGAGCGCGACCGGCGCTCAACCGAGTAAACCCGGTCGAGCAAGCCTAATTTACATTAACCTCTCATCATAATCATGCATGATTTACCACAACATAATTAGATCTTGAGTTCCATATTGAATACATTTGGCTCAATGGCCCATAAATTATTTCTCATGATGGTTACACAGCTTTATAAATAGTTGTAAATACAGTGAACAACTGAACATAGATACATGAAAAACTCAAAACTTTAAGTACATAACCCACAATGTACATGGAGTTTCTATCACAATAGATACCTATATACATAAAATGAACTAGACCCAAACACCCACTAGAACTGTAGCGGGCTCACCATAAGCTGAGTAGTGAAGAAGATACCTATCAAAGATCTATATCATCTTGTAGAAGTATACCTGCATCCGTTAAAAGATGCAGCGCCCCCGGCAAAAGGGACGTGAGTACATGTGGAATAGTACTCGTATGTAAGGCAGTCAAAACAACATATGAAAATATGGTAACTCAAATAAGAGGTAAATAAAGTACATCAAGAAACTACGAAACATCCCATAGGATTACATTTCAAGTCTTATTATACTTGCATCATTCTAAACTTCTTTTAGGACCAACTGAGCCATATGAACTATACGTGGAATACATAATATAGTGTAATTGTAACAACATATACAAACAAGGCCAATGAAAGTTGCACCTTCCTCTCTTATTTTACACATATATATTTCATAAACCATCCTTAGTGTTCACATATCATATTATACACATATGCGTCTCATAGACCGTTCACAATATCACCTATACAATACACCTGTGTGTTTCATAGACCATTCACAGTTTTTACTTACACAATATACATGTGTGTTTCATAGACCGTTCACAGTGTTCACTTACCCAATACAAATAAACCTATTCAAGGGCTTGGAAATACAACATGAATATGATGAATCATGGTAATAGTAAAAGGGATGAGATAGCCATTAACGTCAAGCAAATTTATTAAGAACTTCCATTAAAATTTATAGATATTAAGTCGGGGATCCTCTATAACCACCATCACACAAAGTGGCCCTGCCGCCTCACCCCAACATATGCGGGTGGAGGTATATCACGATACCACAATCTCTATACAAAGTGGCCCTACCGCTTCACCCTAATATATGCGGGTGGAGGTGTATCACAATGTATTGTGTAAGTAAACACTGTGAAAGGTCTATGAAACGCACAGGTGTATTGTGTTAGTAAACACTGTGAACGGTCTATGAAACGCACAGGTGTATTGTGTTAGTAAACACTGTGAACGGTCTATGAAACGCACAGGTGTATTGTGTAAGTAAACATTGTGAACGGGCTATGAAATGCATAGGTGTATCGTATGGTATATGTGAATCCTGTGAACGGTCTATGAAACACACAGGTGTATTGTGTGAGTAAGCACTGTGAACGGTCTATGAAACGCACGGTGTATTGTGTAAGTAAACACCGTGAACGGTCTATGAAACGCACGGTGTATTGTGTAAGTAAACACCGTGAACGGTCTATGAAATGCACATGTGTATTATGTTAGTAAACACTGTGAACAGTCTATGAAATGCACAGGTGTATTGTGTAAGTAAACACTGTGAACGGTCTAAGAAACGCACAGGTGTATCGTATGGTATATGTGAATCCTATGAACGGTCTATGAAACGTATAGGTGTATTTTGTATGGGAATCTTATGAATGGTCTATGAAACACATAGGTGTATAATATGATTGTCATCACTAGGGACGGTCTATGAAATGCATAGGGGTAAGATAAGAGAGGGATATGGGCGGTCAAGTAAGACGCATTGTCAACGCAGACATTACGAGCCATTTTTATTGGCCTTGTTTGTACATGTTGTTTCAATTACTTTATATTATGTGTTCCGCATATAGATCATATGGCTCAGTTGATCCTAAAAGAGGTTTAGAATGATGCAAGTATAATAAGGCTTGATATTTCAACCTCCTTGTAATATTAATTGTTTTATTGAGAGAGAGTGTTTAGTTATACATACTAGTACTATTCGACAGTACTAACGTCCCTTTTACGGGGGGCGCTGCATCTTTTAATGGATGCATGTATACTTCTACAGGATGATATGGATCTTTAGTAGGGATCTTCTGTGCATCAGATTATGGTGAGCCTGCTACAATTCCAGTGGGCACTCGAGTCTAGTTGGTATTATGTACTTAGGTATCTATTGTCCTAGAAGCTCCATGTACACTGTGGGTCATGTACTTGAGTTTTGAATTTCGTCATGTATTTATTTTCACGAATATTTATGAAGCTATGTACCCATCACGAGTGAAAAAGAAAATAAAAAAAACATTATGGGCCATTGATCCAAATGTATTCAATATGAAAGTCATGATCTAATTATTTTTTGATAAATCATGCATGAGTTATGATGAGAGGTTGACGTAACATAGGCTTGCTTGACTGGGTTCACTCGGTTGAGCGTCGGTCGCGCTCCTCCGTTTTGGGGCGTGACAATTCCCTTATGTTTATTCTGGTTAGCCCATGACGGCCTGTTTGGCCCATTTGCCAATGATAGTACGATAAGAAAGATATGTTACGTTGGTACTCGGTTGAGTAAGGCACCGGGTGCCCGTCGCGGTCCATCGGTTTGGGTTGTGACACAAGCATAGCATTAGTTCGAACAACCACATTTGGACATGACTTGAGTACATAAGCTTTTGGATAATTCTATTTTCGGAGTCAATTTAGAATAGTCGAATCAAGGCTCATTTCATAATATTTCACACATCATTTCATTTCTTTGGCACCACTAGCCACAAGTATACTTTTATTCTTGGAACGTTGGTCACACTATATATCCCCAGTTCCCTTATTTCACTTTCAAACAACTTTATAGATTATCGACAACAAAGAATCTCTAATCACGACTTTTAGTACACCTATGAGCAATTAAGAGTCTTAAGCACATTGAGACTTCTTACACAATTTGACATAATATCCTTCACTTAAAACACTACTTGGAATCAAAACATTTTTATACCCAACTCATACTTTGAACGCATTCTCGAAGGATAACATCATATGATAAGAGCATCCGGAATATATTTTGAACATCTACCTTTCAACACAAAGCTTATTCGGAATAGTTAATTTATAATAGAGAACTCGGGAGTTACAAGAACAACATGGGATTCAATTCTAGGAGAGAAGTTTAGCCAACATACCTCGCTCTGAGCTTTTCTTAAATTACAACAACTTTCCGGAAATTCTAGCAATTCCAATCTATTTTGAGACATAACAAAATTGAACCATAATTAGAAAGATATTCATGGTCTCAGCTCATCTGAGCATTTTATCAAACACTAGGTGTGTAAATTTAATTACAAGGTTCTTCTACAAGATTTCCTTCACTCCACAACCCAATCCTTACTTATTTGAGCTCAACAATCTTCCCACAAACTTTATTAGTACAAGAATGTATAAATAATACTCTTACACCCAAGAATCATACTCCCCATCACCCATCTTTTACCCCAAACTCGAAATTAAAGACTAGGGTATAGAACCTTACCTCTTAGATGAAAATCTTGTGATTGGCTTCCTTGATTCTTGAATATTGGTGCAAGATTGGATGATTAGAATGTTAGGTTTCCTCATTCTCTCTCTAAAATGTTTTTACCTCTCTCTAAAATCCTCAGAAAATCGCCCCAAAATAAGCTCTAAAGGCTATTTATCAAAATGGGGTCGGGTTATGAAAATAGGAAAATTAACCCTCCGAACTCAGGTCTGCGGTGGCAGAATAGACCGCAGAATGGGTATGCGGGTCGCACGATGGACCACAAAACTGATGCCCAGAACTGGGCTGCACTGGTCAATTTTGCGACCATTCTGCGGTCGCAAAATTGGCTGTAGAATCACATTCTGCCAGCCTTTGGTAATTGGATCATAACTTCTTGTAGGAGTGTCCAAATGACAAACAGTTTGAAGCATTAGAAACTATACTCGAAGATATTTAATTTGATAGGTCATCCATCACATAACTCCTTATATATATGTATATATGCTCGTCCAAAGTTTGGTTTTGTGCGTACTCATTTGGAACTTTTAGCCTATCATGTAATTTCCAACTTGAGTTGGACTTAGGGTTCTCCTTAGACCCCACATCACTTATAATATGCCTCATACACTTATTATCATATCCAATTGATATCCATCATATTAATAGTCCTCGTCTGCACACAAAATAATATAATTAGTGCACATCAACTTTCTTAATAGCGCTTAAGTACTTCGAAACTTTTCGGGGTGTTACATTCTCCCTCACTTAAGAACATTCGAGCTCGAATGTTTTAAAAGTCACTTCTAATAATAGAGTTACCATCCTTTTACCTCCAACCATTATGCATAGGCACTTATGACTACGTGGGTCTTATACTTCCTTTCAAAAATCTCAACTTACTTATGGCCCTTAAAATTTGGCTATCTTTATAAATTTTTAAAACTTTCGGCAGAGTTTCTCCTGTAACTAGTCCTATCCACCTGTCAAAGAATCCCAGAAATCAATCCTAAACAACACATAGATAACATCACATTGCACCACATACATGAAATCAACAACTATGACTCTCGAGGCCAACTGTATGACTTTGCTTACCTCGGTCGTATCCTTGACTTTTCCTTCCTCTATTACGAGGACAATTGGACACCTCACACATTATGCATGTCGTGTGTGTCATTCCTTTAATCCTTAGGCCTTTCTCATTTCATAGCATGATGTGCAACATTTCTTGGTATTAACAAGGGAACTCCGAGACTAACTTGGAACCTTAACGCACAATCGAGGACAGAAGAAGAGAAATATTTCCTAAAGGTCGTTGTAGCCTCCCTATTATAAGTGTGGCCGGCAGCACACCGATAAGAGGGACTCTACTGACATAGCTCCATGACACCTTAGGACTCCTAAACCATACTCTGATACCAAGTTTGTCACACCCAGAACTCAGGGAGCACGACCGGCACTCAACCAAGTAAACCCAGTCGAGTAAGCCTAATTTACATTAACCTCTCATCATTACTCATGCATGATTTACCATAACATAATTAGATCTTGACTTCCATATTGAATACATTTGGCTCAATAGCCCATAAATTCTTTCTCATGATGGTTACATAGCTTTATAAATAGTTGTAAATACTGTGAACAACTGAACATAGATACATGACAAAACTCAAAACTTTAAGTACATAAACCACAGTGTACATGGAGCTTCTATCACAATAGATACCTATATACATAAAAATGAACTAGACCCAAACACCCACTAGAACTGTAGCGGGCTCACCATAAGCTGAGTAGTGAAGAAGATACCTATCAAAGATCTATATCATCTTGTAGCAGTATACCTGCATCCGTTAAAAGATGCAGCACCCCCGGCAAAAGGGACGTGAGTACATGTGGAATAGTACTCGTATGTAAGGCAGTCAAAACAACATATGAAAATATGGTAACTCAAATAAGAGGCAAATAAAGTACATCAAGAAACTACGAAACATCCCATAGGATTACATTTCAAGTCTTATTATACTTGCATCATTCTAAACTTCTTTTAGGACCAACTGAGCCATATGAACTATACGTGGAATACATAATATAGTGTAATTGTAACAACATGTACAAACAAGTCCAATGCAAGTGGCACCTTCCTCTCTTATTTTACATATATACATTTCATAAACCATCCTTAGTGTTCACATATCATATTATACACCTATGAGTCTCATAGACCGTTCACAGTATCACCTATACAATACACCTGTGTGTTTCATAGACCATTCACAGTTTTTACTTACATAATATACATGCGTGTTTCATAGACCGTTCACAGTGTTCATTTACCCTATACAAATGCACATATTCAAGGTCTTGGATATACAACAAGAATATAATGAATCATGGTAACAGTAAAAGGGCTTAGATAGTCGTTAACGTCAAGAAAATTTATTAAGCACTTCCATTAAAAATTATAGATATCAAGTCGGGGATCCTCTATAACCACCTTCACACAAAGCGGCCATGTCGCCTCACCCCAACATATGCGGGTGGAGGTGTATCATGATACCACAATCTCTACACAAAGCAGCCCTGTCGTATCACCCTAATATATGCGGATGGAGGTGTATCACAATACCACAATCCTTACACAAATCGGCCTTGCCGCCTCACCCCAATATATGCGGGTGGAGGTGTATCACAATACCATAGTCCCTACATAAAGCGGTCTTGCCGCCTCACCCCAATATATGCGGGTGGAGGTGTATCGCAATACCACAATCTCTACATAAAGCGGCCTTGCCGCCTCACCCCAATGTATGCGGGTGGAGGTGTAATCCCAATCACAATACCATATATAAACTCAAAGCGACATAGTTTATCATTACATTTAAGGTCGTAATTTCTCATATCATTTGAATACTTCATGTTCATGCTCATCATGGAGAAACACAACTCATTACATTAGCACACGCATGGTAAATCAATAAGTCAATTTCAATGGCACATGGGACCAATTTCTTTTCTTAAGGTTCATAATCATTTAGTATAGGACATCTCCCTTTCATCTTGTTATTCACTCACTTGACATCTTGAGGGCATTAGCTAAGTTCATGGCTCTTGGGGACTTAACGTCGAAGTCATTTACATTAATTATTTTAGTAGCATACATACTATGATTGAAACCATAGGGACATACAACACCTCATAATTCTCATTTTGGAAAATGGCCACATTTCATGTTCATACCATCACTTACTTGTGCTTGCCATGGGTGATCATAGGACATCAAGAAAGTTTAAAATATTTAGTAACACCATAGCCTCTCCTCATAAGGGCTTAGGAGCTTATAACACATTGGAAACATAAGTACAAATGTATTCATCTCATAACCTTTCACACCATATATCACTTCACACTTACTTTCAACTACTTACAACATCATTATTCCATTGGCTCCCTTGGCCATACATATTATTCTCCATTCATGGCACGACGGCCGTATATCTTATTCCACATTTCATTTCTTTACTTTCAAGGATTATCATCAAAAATATCAACAAATAGAATATTTCGGAAATCACAACTTTAGGTTCATTGGTAATGAAGACTTTAAACACAGAGGATTTCTTTCCAAGAAATGGAGTAAAATGATTGGCAATCGAAGCACAAGTTAAAATCATAAACGAGTAACACACCATTTATTCTTGAAATACTTTTCCCCAAAAGAGCAATACACCATTTCATCTCATGATTATGTAAGAGCTCAAAACATATTGGAAATACCTACCAAACATAGCATTAGTTCGAACAACCACATTTGGACATGACTTGAGTACATAAGCTTTTGGATAATTCTATTTTCGGAGTCAATTTAGAATAGTCGAATCAAGGCTCATTTCATAATATTTCACACATCATTTCATTTCTTTGGCACCACTAGCCACAAGTATAACTTTCATTCTTGGAACGTTGGTCACACTCTATATCCCCAGTTCCCTTATTTCACTTTCAAACAACTTTATAGATTATCGACAACAAAGAATCTCTAATCACGACTTTTAGTACACCTATGAGCAATTAAGAGTCTTAAGCACATTGAGACTTCTTACACAATTTGGCATAATATCCTTCACTTAAAATACTACTTGGAATCAAAACATTTTTATACCCAACTCATACTTTGAATGCATTCCCGAAGGATAACATCATATGATAAGAGCATCCGGAATATATTTTGAACATCTACCTTTCAACACAAAGCTTATTTGGAATAGTTAATTTATAATAAAGAACTCGGGAGTTACAAGAACATCATGGGATTCAATTCTAGGAGAGAAGTTTAGCCAACATACCTCGCTCTGAGCTTTTCTTAAATTACTACAACTTTCCGGAAATTCTAGCAATCCCAATCTATTTTGAGACATAAGAAAATTGAACCATAGTTAGGAAGATATTCATGGTCTCAGCTCATTTGAGCATTTTATCAAACACTGGATGTGCAAATTTAATTACAAAGTTCTTCTACAAGATTTCCTTCACTCCACAACCCAATCCTTACTTATTTAAGCTCAACAATCTTCCCACAAACCTTATTAGTACAAGCATGTATAAATTATACTCTTACAACCCAAGAATCATACTCCTCATCACCCATCTTTTACCCCAAACTCGAAATTAATGAGTAGGGTATGGAACCTTACCTCTTAGATGAAGATCTTGTGATTGGCTTCCTTAATTCTTGAAGATTGGTGCAAGATTGGATAATTAGAATGTTAGGTTTCCTCTTTATCTCTCTAAAATAATCTTACCTCTCTCTAAAACCCTCAGAAAATCGCCCCAAAATAATCCCCAAAGGCTATTTATCAAAATGGGGTCGGGTTATGAAAATAGAAAAATTAACCCTTCGAACTCAGGTCTGCGGTCGCAGAATGGACCGCAGAATGGGTATGTGGGCCGCACAATGGACCGCAAAATTGATGCTCAAAACTGGGCTGCACTGGTCAATTCTGCGACCATTCTGCGGTCTGCGACCAGCAGAATGATTCTGTGGTCGCAGAATTGGCCGCAGAATCACATTCTGCCAGCCTTTGGTAATTGGGTCATAACTTCTTGTAGGAGTGTCCAAATGACAAATAGTTTGAAGCGTTAGAAACTAGACTCGAAGATCGTTAATTTTGATAGGTCATAACTCCTTATATATATGTAGATATGCTCGTCCAAAGTTTGGTCTTGTGCGTACTCATTTGGAACTTTTAGCCTATCATGTAATTTCCAACTTGACTTAGACTTAGGGCGCTCCTTAGACCCCACATCACTAATATGCCTCATACACTTGTTATCATATCCAATTGATATCTATCATATTAATAGTCCTCGTCTGCACAAAAAATAATATACTTAGTGCATATCAACATTCTTAATAGCGCTTAAGTACTTCGAAATTTTCCGGGGTGTTACAGGATATTAGTACATGTCGAACAGTACTAGTATGAAAACCAAAATATCTATTCAAGGAGTTGGAAATACAACATGAATATGATGAATCATGGTAACAATACTAGGGCTTAGATAGCCATACAAGTCAAAACAAATGTTATTAAGAACGTCCAATAACATTATAAATTTCAAGTCGGGGATCCTCTACAACTATCTTTATATAGAGCAGCCTTTCCGTCTCACCCCAAGGTATGCGAGTGGAGGTGCAATCACAATACTACATACCCCACTACCTCACCCCCACTGTATGCGGGTGGTGGTGTACTCAAAATACCACAACTCTACACAAAGCGGCCCCGCCGCCTCAACCCAATGTGTGCAGGTGGTGGTGTAACAACAATACCAAAATCCTACACAAAGCGGCCTTGCCGCCTCACCCCAATATTTATGCGGGTGGAGGTGTAATCTCAATCACAATCCTTATACAATTTGGCATAATAACTTTCATTTGGAACACGATGTTACATTTCATATTTTCATACGTTAAAGTTTCGTCGTAAGTTAATGGACATAGACTAGGAAATGAGATTATTTTTGAGGTTATAAACATTTGTGCCATTTATAATAGGTGATAAGTAAGTGACGTGAAGGTTAAAGAGTAAACGAATCAAACAAAATGAGTTTCGTTGAAGGTTGTTAATCTGGGATAAAATACGGTCCGAGCTATAATACCCGGTATTTATGGACTAGTACCATACAAGGTACCACGTGACCATGATAGTAAGGTGTATAAAGTGTGTTAAAAGTGATTAGAATTTTAAGTAATTTGAGATAATTCTTATTTATGTGGGTAATTGGTTAATTATTGGATTAGTGGGGGATTAACAAGTTAATTAAGAAAATGGGTGGATAATTATTGGTGGGAAATCTCCCCCCTCCCCCCAACGTAGCATCAAGTTATGCCCCATTTGTGACTCTTTACTTACATTACAAGGTGGCACATTTAGAGGGACTTTTGGCTAAGTCATCACCTAAGTGAGGCCCACACCCACTAAGGTAAAAGATATCTCAAAATTCACAAAGAGTGATATATCTAATCTTCATAGCATGTAAATTGCTCCAGCAAACGCATACAAGACTACTTAGCAACGTGAGAATTGCTATTCCAAGGGAGTACGGTGCAATTTTTCTCAAGAATATCATACAGATTTTTTCCTATTTCGATCTCGTCGTTACGTGTTTTGTCATGATGGACGTGTGTTAGAGGAATTGTCAAGAGAATCAGCTCAGGTATGTTAAGGCTACCCCTTCTTTCATTTTGGCATGATTCATATGATACAACAAAATGATAAAACGCGCAACATTCATAAATAACTCTATTCATAGAAGTACTAGGGGTGCCTACATTATTGATTCCCCATGTGTCATATTATTACATCGTCTGTTCATGGGTCTTAGAAAATGCATAATTTATAAAGTTTATTTGAAAGGCATATTAATCTTATAACATTCCGAGAAATCTTATTGACGTATTTCTTATGCATTTCATTCATTTGTACATGTACTGTCACGACCCAAACCGATGGGCCGCGACGGGCACTCGGTACCTTACTTAATCGAGAACCAACGTAACGTATCTTTCTTATTACATCATCATAGGTAAGTGGGCCAGAAGGGGCGTCACGAGATAACCAGAGTAAACATGAGGGAAAATACCCGACATAGAACGACCCAACCTGATATAGAAACTCATACCTGTGACATATGGGCCTATAAGGCCAATGTGATCCATTATATACTTAAAATATAGGCCGACAAGGCCATACAAGTATCTGTATATGTGACATCTATCTACAAGCCTCTAAGAGTACATACTTTTCATAAAGGTCGGGACAGGGGCCCGCCATACCAAACAATACACATCTAAATCATACTGACCAAATAAGCAACTTCGGAGCAAATGGAGCGCACCAACATCTTCCGCTGAGTTGATAGCCTACTGGGAGGACTCTCGACCTGTCTATCGGGACCTGCGAGCATGAAACGCAGTGTCCCCAGGCAAAAGGGATGTCAGTACAAATAATATACCGAGTATGTAAGAAATGAAAATCAGTAAATAATAGACATGAGAGAAACATGGAGTAAAAGACTTAACATGTAAGTCTGAAAAACTCTGTGAATCATTAATATTTACAATGTCATGAATATGCATATAATGTCATACCATGCTTAGGTATATGCGTTCATAACATCATCAAGACTCTGAAGGCATCCCATCATATCATCTCGGCCACTGTTGGCAAATCATCAATGTATACCAGTTGATCAGGTGGTGGTGCGTATATAACGTCGTAACATTTTCCCATATCCCATATACATATAATATACATATATATGCATATATAACGCCATCTGATCATTGGTCAATGTACATGAATGCAATGCATGAGAAGTATGTCAAATGAATTTCGTCGAAATTTGACAATTTGGGATAAAATATGGTCCGAGCTATAATACCCGATATTTATGGACTAGTACCATACAAGGTGACACATGACCATGATAGTAAGGTGTATAAAGTGTGTTAAAAGTGAGTAGTATTTTAAGTAATTTGAGATAATTCTTAATTATGTAGGTAATTGGTTAATTATTGGATTAGTGGTGAATTAATTTGGATTAGTGGTGAATTAATAAGTTAATTATAGAAATGAGGGAATTATTGGATAAGCTTGATACCCCAACGTGGCAGCAACTTAAAGACATATTTGGTGACTCTTTACTTACATTGTTAGGTGGCATTTAAGAGATATTTGGGTGGTTAAAGTAGGTCTTATTAAGTGAGGCCCACAACCAAAGTCTTAAGACATCTCCCTACACCATTATTTCCTACATCATTATTGTGGAGGTGTATGTGCTAGTAACGAAGGAATTCTCAGAATGAATTCATATGAATTTCATAACGCTACAGCAGTGTGAGACGTAATTCTGACAGAGCACGGTACAATCTTTCTCAAGAATATCATACGAATTTTTCCCTACTTCGATCTGCCGTTACGTGTTGTCGCAATTGATGTGTGTTAGAGGGATTGTCAAGAGAATCGGCCCAGGTATGTTAAGGCTATCCCTTCTTTCCTTTTGGCATGATCCATACGATACAAACGAAATGAGCAAATGCACAACTTTCATAAATGACTCTATTTATAGAAATACTAGGGGTGTCTATATTCTTGATTCCCCATATGTCTTATTATTCTATCGTCTGTTCATGGGTCTCAGAAAATATGTAAGTTGATAAAGTTTATTTCATGATATTAATCAAAGCCATAATGGTCTTATGACATTCCGAGAATTTTTATTGACGTACTTCTCATGCATTGCATTCATGTACATTGACCCATGACCAGATGGCGTTATATACGCATATATATGTATATTATATGTATATGGGATATGAAAAAATATTACGGCGCTATATACGCACCACCACCTGATCAGCTTGTATACGTTGATGATTTGCCCACAGTGGCCGAGATGATATGATGGGATGCCCTCGGAGGCTTGATGATGTTATGAATTCATATACCTAAGCATGATATGACATTATACGCATATGCATGACATTGGTTATTAATGATTCATAGAGTTTTTCATACTTACATATTGAGTCTTTTACTCCATGTTTCTTTTATGGATCACATTGGCCTTATAGGCCCGTATGTTGATCCACTTTTGTCACGACCCAAACTGATGGACCGCGACGGGCACCCGGTACCTTACTCAATCGAGCACCAACATAATGTATCTTTTCATATCTTACTATTATAGGTAAATGATCCAGAAAGGCTATCGTGAGATAAGTAGAATAAAGCATGTAATACCAACTTATACATAAGACATACGGCCTATAAGACCAAAATTAGCACTCGTACACTGAACATAGGCCGACAAGGCCATACAATCGTTTACGTACATGACATATATCTACAAGCCTCTAAGAATACATAATTGTCATAAAGGTCGGGACAGAGTCCCGCCATACCAAACAATACACGTCTAAATCATACTGACCAAACAAGCAACTCTGGAGCAAATGGAGCACCCCAACACCTTTCGCTGAGCTGATAGCCTACTTGGAGGACTCTCGACCTGTCTATCGGGACATGCGGACATGAAATGCAGCATCCCCGGGCAAAAGGGACGTCAGTACAAATAATGTACCGAGTATGTAAGGAATGAAAATCAGTAAGTAATATACATGAGAGAAACATAGAGTAAAAGACTCAACATGTAAGTCTGAATAACTCTGTGAATCATTTCATATTTATAATATCATGCATATACGTGTAAATGTCATGCCATGTATAGGTATATGCGTTCATAACATCATCAAGCCTCTGAGGGAATCCCATCATATCATCTCGGCCACTGTGGGAAAATCATTAACGTATACCAGCTGATCAGGTGGTGGTGCGTATATAACGTCGTAACCTTTTTCCATATCCCATATACATATAATATACGCGTATATAATGCTATCTAGCCATGCGTCAATGTACATGTATAAATGAATGCAATGCATGAGAAGTACCTCAATAAAATTTCTCGAAACGTCATAAGACCATTATGCCTCTGATTAATGTCATGAAATAAACTTTATTAACTTACGTATTTTCTGAGACCCATGAACAGATGATAGAATAATAAGACACATGAGGAATCAAGAATATAGACACCCCTAGTATTTCTATGAATAGTCATTTATAAAAGTTGCGTATTTTGCTCGTTTCATTTGTATCATTTGGATCATGCCAAAATGAAAGAAGGGATAGGCTTAACATACCTGAGCCGATTCTCTTGACAATCCCTCTAACACGCGTCTTTTTTGAAAAACATGTAACGGCGGATCGAAGTAGGGAAAAATCCGTACAATATTCTTGAGAAGGATTGTATCGTGATCTCTTAGAATTTGTAATTCACCCTTTATTCCATTGGCACGGAATCAACAAACAACATCATTCATACTTGGTATGGAAATATTTGCTCTTTGAAGGATTCAATTCGACCAGCCCACTCTCTCAATTCTTTAATTCTTGATCTTTAGATATTAGGAAATAAAACATATCACTAGTGTAGGAAAGCTCTTATAGTGGGTGTAGCCCACTTATTAGATGAGTAAGCCATTTAATCATTTAAATTTTCCAGCTATGTAAGACTTAATAGTCAACTTTAAAAATGATAGGGGGTGCTGCCACGTTTTTTGGGGGAGTCATCCAAAATCCTTAATTACCAAATTATCCACACAATTAAGAATTATCTCAGACTACTTAAAATACTACTCATTTTTAATACCCTTATACATAATACTATCATGGTCATGTAGTACCTTGTATGGCACTAATCCATAAATACAGGGTATTGTAGCTTGGACCGTATTTTATCTCAAAATGTCAAACTTCAACGAAATTCATTTTCTTCGATTTGCTTACCCTTTCACCTTCATGAACTTACTCGTCACTTTTTTGAAATAGCATAATATTTATAATCTCCAAATAATCTTATCCTTGAACTGATGTCAATTATCTTACGACAAATTCAATGTACAATACTACAGGGTATAACATCGTCGTAATATAATACTACGGAGCATAACATCGACGTAATACTGCGGGGCGTAATATCATTCCCCCCATTTAGAACATTCATTCTCGAATGTTGACTAATGCATTTATCGGTCTCATAACTGGATCGCTCTTACGAATGTTTTAATACTGAGAATCATTGGCCATTTTAAGTATATAATGGATCACATTGGCCATATAGGTCCGTATATCACAGATATGAGTTTCTATATCAGGTTGGGTCATTCTATGTTGGGTATTCCCTCATGTTTACTCTGGTTATCTCATGACGCCTCTTCTGGCCCACTTACCTATGATGATGTAACAAGAAAGATATGTTACGTTGGTGCTCGGTTGAGTAAGGTACCGGGTACCCGTCACGGACCATCGGTTTGGATCATGCCAAAAGGAAAGAAGGGATAGCCTTAACATACCTTAGTTGATTCTCTTGACAATCCCTCTAACACACGTCAATTGCGACAACACGTAATGGCGGATCTAAGTAGGAAAAAATCCGTATGATATTCTTGAGAAAGATTGTACCGTTATCTCTCATAATTACGTCTCACACTGTTGTAGCGTTATGAAATTCATATGAATTCATTCTGAGAATTCCTCTGTTACTAGCACATACACCTCCACAATAATGATGTAGGAAATAATGATATAGGAAATAATGGTGTAGGGAGATGTCTAAAGACTTTGGTTGTGGGCTCATTTAATAAGGCCTACTTTAGCCGCCCAAATATCTCTTAAATGCCACCTAACAATGTAAGTAAAGAGTCACCAAATATGGCTGTAAGTTGCTGCCACGTTGGGGTATCAAGCTTATCCAATAATTTCCTCATTTTCATAATTAACTTATTAATCCCTCACTAATCTAATAATTAATCAATTATCCACATAATTAAGAATTAGCTCAAATTACGTAAAATACTACTTACTTTTAACACACTTTATACACCTTACTATCATGGTCATGTGGTACCTTGTATGGTACTAGTCCATAAATACCGTGTATTAAGCTCTGATCACTTTTGTCATGACCTAAACCGATGGGCCGCGACGGGCACCCGGTACCTCACTCAACCGAGCACCAACATAACGGATCTTTCTTATTACATCATCATAGGTAAGTCGGCCAGAAGGGGCGTCATGAGATAACCAGAGTAAACATGAGGGAATACCCGACATAGAACGACCCAACCTGATATAGAAACTCATACCTATGACGTACGGGTCTATAAGGCCAATGTGATCCATTATATACTTAAAATATAGGCCGACAAGGCCATACAAGTATCCGTCTACATGACATCTGTCTACAAGCCTCTAAGAGTATATATTTATCATAAAGGTCGACACAGGGCCCTGCCATACCAAACAATACACGTCTAAATCATACTGACCAAACAAGTAACTCTGGAGCAAATGGAGCACACCAACATCTTCCGCTGAGTTGATAGCCTACTTGGAGGACTCTCGACCTGTCTATCGGGATCTGCGGGCATGAAACACAGCGTCACCAGGCAAAAGGGACGTCAGTACAAATAATGTACCAAGTATGTAATGAATGAAAATCAATAAATAATAGACATGAGAGAAACATGGAGTAAAGGACTCAACCTGTAAGTCTAAACAACTCTGTGAATCATTAATATTTACAATGTCATGCATATGCGTATAATGTTATACCATGCTTAGGTATATGCGTTCATAATATCATCAAGCCTCCGAGGGCATCCCATCATATCATCTCGGCCACTGTGGGCAAATCATCAACGTATACCAGCTGATCATGTGGTGGTAGGTATATAACGCCGTAACATTTTTCCATATCCCTTATACATATAATATACATATATACGCGTATATAATGCCATCTGGTCATGGGTAAATGTACATAAATGCAATGCATGAGAAGTACGTCAAATGAATTTCGTCAAAATTTGACAATTTGGGATAAAATATGGTCCGAACTATAATATCCGGTATTTATGGACTAGTACCATACAAGGTACCATATGACCATGATAGTAAGGTGTATAAAGTGTGTTAAAGTGAGTAGTATTTTAAGTAATTTGAGACAATTCTTAATTATATGGTAATTGGTTAATTATTAGATTAGTGAGGGATTAATAAGTTAATTATGGAGATGAAGTAATTATTGGATAAGCTTGATACCCCAACGTGGAAGAAACTTAAAGCCATATTTGGTGACTCTTTACTTACATTGTTAGGTGGCATTTAAGAGATATTTAGGTGGATAAAGTAGGCCTTATTTAGTGAGGCCCACAACCAACGTCTTAGGACATCTCCCTACACCATTATTTCCAACATCATTATTTCCTACATCATTTTTGTTGAGGTGTATGTGCTAGTAACGGAGGCATTCTCAGAATGAATTCATATGAATTTCATAACGCTACAGCAGTGTGAGACGTAATTCTGAGAGAGCACGGTACAATCTTGCTGAAGAATATCATACAGATTTTTCTCTACTTTGATCTAATGTTACGTGTTGTCGCAATTGACGTGTGTTAGAGGGATTATCAAAAGAATCGGCTCAGGTATGTTAAGTCTATCCCTTCTTTCCTTTTGACATGATCCATACGATACAAACAAAATGAGCAAATGCACAACTTTTATAAATGACTATATTCATAGAAATACTAGGGGTGTCTATATTCTTGATTCCCCATATGTCTTATTATTCTTCCATATGTTCATGGGTCTCAGAAAATACGTAAGTTGATAAAGTTTATTTAATGATATTAATCAAAGGCATAATGGTGTTATGATATTCCGAGAAATTGTATTGACGTACTTCTCATGCCTTGCATTTATGTACATTGACCAATGACCAGATGGCGTTACATACGCGTATATATGTATATTATATGTATATAGAATATGGGAAAATGTTACGGCGTTATATACGCACCACCACCTGATCAGCAGGTATACTTTAATGATTTGCCCACAATGGCCGAGATGATATGATGGGATGCCCTCGGAGGCTTGATGATGTTATGAACGCATATACCTAAGCATGGTATGACATTATACGCATATGCATGACATTTTAAATATTAATGATTCACAGAGTTGTTCAGACTTACATGTTGAGTCTTTTACTCCATATTTCTCTCATGTCTATTATTTACTGATTTTCATTCCTTACATACTCGGTACATTATTTATACTGACGTCCCTTTTGCCTGGGGACGCTGTGTTTCATGCCCGCAGGTCCCGATAGACAGGTCGAGAGTCCTCCAAGTAGGCTATCAACTCAGCGGAAGATGTTGGTGCGCTCCATTTGCTCTGGAGTTGCTTGTTTGGTCAGTATGATTTAGATGTGTATTGTTTGGTATGGTGGGGCCCTGTCCTAACCTTTATTATAAGTATATACTCTTAGAGGCTTGTAGACAGATATCGTGTATACGGATACTTGTATGGCCTTGTCGGCCTATATTTTAAGTATATAATGGATCCCATTGGCCTTATAGGCCCGTATGTCACAGGTATGAGTTTCTATATCAGGTTGGGTCGTTCTATCTCGGGTATCCCTCATGTTTACTCTGGTTATCTCATGACGCCCCTTCTGGCCCACTTACCTATGATGATGTATAAGAAAGATACATTACGTTGGTACTCGGTTAAGTAAGGTACCGGGTGCCCGTTGCGGCCCATCGGTTTAGGTCGTGACATGTACATTGACCCATTACCAGATAGCGTTATATACGCGTATATTATATGTATCTGGGATATGGGAAAAGGTTACGGTGTTATATACGCACCACCACCTGGTCAGCTGGTATATGTTGATGATTTTGCCCACAGTGGCCGAGATGATATGATGGGATGCCCTTACAGACATGATGATGTTATGTACACCTATACCTATGCATGATACAACATTTATACGAACGTGCATGACATTATAAATATTTCAGGATTCACAAAATTATTTGGACTCACAGGTGAAATTCTTTACTCCATGTTTCATCTATGTCTTTATGTATTGATTTTCATGCCTTACATACTCGGTACATTATTCTTACTGACGTTCCTTTTGACTGGGGACAGTGCGTTTCATGCCCGCAGGTGCAGGTAGACAGGCTGACAGTCCCCCTTTATAGGATCTTTGATCAGCAAGAGTTAGTGTGCTCCATTTGATCCCGAGCTGCTTTGCATTTTGGTACGATGTGTTTGTATACTTATGGGTATTACGGGGCCCAGTCCCGTCCTTTATACAGTTGTACACTCTATTAGAGGTCTGTAGACATTTATGTATAGTTGGATAGTATGTGGCCTTGTCGGCTTCCAGTCTTGGATATGTAGCTGTCCATAGTAGCCTTGCCGGCTCGCCCTACCGTATTCCGCATGTATATGTATATATATCTTTTGGGCATGTTTTCCTCATGTATGTTATTCACGTGATTCAGCAGTTTATTGACAGATGTTATTCATGACTGATAGCATCCTAGGAAGCTCAAATCTATTCAAGGACAAGAATGAAGCTTTGGAATCTCAAAGAGGGCCTTTAACAAGATGTCAAGCTAAAGAGTTACAAAATAAGGTCATTAGACTTCAAGTGCAAATAGAGAAGTTATTAATTAGGATGGAGAGCTCAAGGATAAAGGATATGAGTTGTCTAGGTGTTATAATTATTTTATGGTCCAAATTCATGTCCAAAAAAGGTGGATTAAATCCCAAAAGACATCCTCTGAAGAAGGTCCAAATCAGGCCACTATTGAACCTATTTGGAACCTAAAAATGTGTCCAAACTTGCAGCCCAATAAGTCCTACATGAAGCCACGTTTTAATAACTAAAAAAGGACTTACTTGCTGCCTAAGACAGGTTCAATAGGCGTGATAGAAGTTGGGTACAAGTTGGTGCCAAGTTGCTTGCAAGTTGCCTTCAAGATTTCCAAGATCCTATTCATGATTGGTTTGGGATTTTCAAGATTCTATCCTAGATTGGTTTTAAATTATTTCCATATATTTTGGTTCTAGATTTATTGCTTTCCTAGGTAGTTAAGGTTATGTTTTCCTTTTGCTAAGATTGTTGGAGTTACTTTCCAAGATTGACTTAGTTTTTGTTTCCTAGTGTTTTTATTTTTCCTAAGGTATTTGGACTTGTTGTCCAAAGTAGTTTAGGACTTTATTTCCTTGTTTTTAGGTAGGAATTTCGTGACCCCCTCTCTATATAAAGGTGTGTCTTCTCTGTTTTTAGATTTTAGATTATTATAGACTATTATCAATAAACATTGTGAGATTTTTCTTTCACTCTTGCGTGTGGCTACTCTTAGATTTATTCTTCAACCTTCAAGACTCA
Organism: Nicotiana otophora; assembly: GCA_000715115.1. NCBI lineage: Eukaryota > Viridiplantae > Streptophyta > Magnoliopsida > Solanales > Solanaceae > Nicotiana > Nicotiana otophora. The sequence goes on from AWOL01S0006059.1 coordinate 54,805, forward strand.
ACTTAAGGTGGTAAGATTAAACTCTTTCGAAATCTTAGATCACTTCTAGGTATTCAAAAAAGGTGACAAGTTTAGGCTTATTGTAGTTCTTGTTATTCTAAAAGGTCGGGTTTCACAATCTATCTCTTGTTTTTAATTCTCTGCCAAAGGTGATTAGTTCTTTGTTAGCTAATTGTTGTTGTTAGGATTCAAATTCAAGAATAGACTTCTTGAATTCAAGAAACTCTTTCTTGAATTCAATCTATCTTTAATTTTTCGTTGTTTTTTTGTTTCTTTATTTTCTTTCAGCTTCCGCACGTTTCTTGATTTTCTTTAGTAATTCTTGGACCCCTATCGTGGTATTATCAAGTGGTATCAGAGCATAGGCTAATCAAGATTTCAATCTCGATAATCTTGGGAGGTTCTTGAGCAAAACAAAACCAAAAAAAAACCAAACAAAAACGAAAATCATCCAAAAGAAAAGCATTATGGCACATTATTATTTGTAGAATTCAAGTGTTATTTGGTTTCCAAGTCAATAAAGGGAACAAGAAGAGGGGATCCTAGTTCTTGAAGATTAAGGTAACTTCTTTCCTTATTCTTGTGGGTTTTGGGTTTCCTAAATTCTTTCCTTGTTTTTTCTACATAACCAATTCATGTTCTTCCAAGGTTTGGTCCTTCACTTTTCTTTTCTTTTTCTAGTTCCACATTCTTATCACTAAGGGTTGTGACTAGTAAGGTTTATTAATAAATCTAAAGTTTAATAACCAAGAGTTGCTTTGAGTGGAAAAGGGCAAGAGAGGCGAGAACATTAGAGGAAAAAGCCAAAGTTAGAGAGATACATAATTCTTCTAATCTTTATTCAAGATGTTTCAAACAGGTAGTTATAGTGAAAGGAGGCGAGCTATGACTCAACAACTTGAAAAGTCAAACTTACAGTATACCGAATGGAAGGAAGACAATGGTAAATTTATTTTTCAAACAAGAGCTAAAGTGATGTCTGCGATTTGTGCCCTTAGAATTGACAAAGAGTTTGGCTATAACTCAATTAGCACTTATATGGTTGAAAAATTGAACTTGCCTTGTGTTGAGCATATTGAACCCTACATGTTGAGAGGAGTAAAGGTAGATAAAAGAGTGTTATTACTATTCTCTATTGGAAGGTATGAGGATGCGATCTGATGTGATGTGATTCCCATTAATAATTATCATATCTTGTTGGGAAAGCCATGGTATGCCTATAGAAGAGCTTCATATAATATGGAACAAATAGATACTCTTTTGATGTTAACGGGAAGAAACTTATTCTTGGACCTCTGACTCCCTCACAAATTTATGAAGATGAAAAGATTGTTAAAGAGAATATGGAAAAATATGAGAGAGAAAAGAATAAGAGGAGTAAGGGAGTGCAGGTTGACATCCCAACAGAGGAAAAAGTAGAGGTTGTATTGAGTGAAGAGAATGGGATGTCAATTGAGAAAAAGAGTGAGCTTGAGGGAAAAGAAAAGAGAGAAGGAAATGAGATAAGAAAGGTCTTTATGGTAGAGAGAGAAAAACAAGAGGTTTTGAGTAAAGAAGAAGAAAAAAACTTTAGTGAGAGAAAAGAGGCTAAGGGTGAGGGAAAGGTTAGTCTTGTGATAAAAGCCAAAGAGAGTGTAAGCAAGAAAATATTTTCTTTACTTCCTAACCTATTAAATCTTTCTTGTTTTAGTTCTTGTGATTTTGTACAGCCATATGTAGAAAGACCTTTTGAAAGGGGAGGTAAGGCACAAGAGATGGTAGCAAAGGATCCAATCGTATTCCAACATGAATTTAGCGAAATCAATTCTTGTTGGATGGTGGAAGATAAAAGATTGGTTAGTTTCTTTGTTGTTGAACCTTTTGACTTTTTTGATCCTTATTTACAGGTTTATAACATGGAGTTCCCTAAAGGCATTGCTAAGTTAGAGCCATTGCATAAGAGAATAAAAGGCGATGTTGTTCCATTAGTAAATAAGTCCAAGTATGGTATGTATAATTGGTTCATTCACATTCTTGGCCTTTCTAGAACACCTAAGGTATGTTTGGAGGTAATGAACTATACTCTTATTTCATATGTTGGTGACTTTATAATTTTTGTGGATGATGACATTTTGATGCATATCAAGTCATTAAATGTAATATCTAAGTTAAGTGCAAGAGTAATTTGCTTCCTTTTGAAATTGAGTATGACATAGATGATTATGCATTCCAACTTGGTGGAAAGAGGCATGAAATTTATGAGAAGGGGCTTGCTAATGAGTTAAATGTTCTTTCTTCTCTTATTCAAGTGTCTAATGAGTTTTCATGTAAATTGCTAGAATGGGAGTTATGTTGTTTGGTGGGAAGTCATTCCTCTAGTCATGTTGATTGTGAGCCTATAAAAGTATTTGCTACCAGTAAAGAGGATATGCATGATTATTGTGACGTTAGTGATCAAATACTCTTTCATGAACCTATCTATGACTCTTTCTGTGACAGTTTGAGCAATCATTATAATCATGAGCTTGAATGTATTGAAATTTATATTTTGGAATCTATGGGTTCTTCTGACCTTTCTGAGAATTTATCTGCTTCTTTGAATAACTTACATGACCTATGTCTACAAGTCTCTAAGAGTAGATAAACACCATAAAGGTCGGAACAGATGTCACGCCCCAAAACCGAGGAGCGCGACCGGCGCTCAACCGAGTGAACCCGACCGAGCAAGCCTGTTAGATTCTTTCTACCCAAACTCATTTATGAATAAAGAGAATATATGTTTTCCTTAATTAAACAATAAAGTGGTCGTGTCTGCAATTACCAATTTCTTATCATAAGTTTCACCATTTGTAAAGTCTCAAATAGACAAGTAATACAACCACAACATAGCATAGTTCGTCTTTCCCAGCACCAATACACAACCCACACTATGTCTACGGAGCCTCTATAGATAAAGAAGAGTACAATGATAATGTCGGTAACAAGGCCTCGGCTATACCTCAAACGGAATACACAGAGTACAAAAGATTCATGACCCCGGAATGAAGTGGGGCTCACCAAGTCAGCTGGGAAGAAGGTGCACTGCTATCACTGACCAATATCTTCTGCTGTGGAACCACCTGCATCCATTGAAAGATGCAGCGCCCCCAGCAAAAGGGATGTAAGTACTGTCGAATAGCACTAGTATGTATAACTAAACACCCTCTCAATATAATGACAAATAATACAAATAAGATTATCATAATATCAATGAAAGCCTTAATTAACATCAAACCTCAATTTAGGATCAAGACAATATTCAAATTAATTTCCATATCTCACATTGGGAGATTATTCGTATCGATATACCATTGTCCACAATACCAGTATCATTATTCACCATACCAATACCACTATTCACAATACGATTAATCACAAGACCAGTACCACCGCACTCTTAGCACGGAGTCCGATCACTACCCGATCGGCTAGGCTATCTCAGTAGAGACATCAACCACAATTTCTCTCAATATCAATACCACCTTGTCTTTAACACGGAGTCCGATCATGACCCGATCAGCTAGGCTATCCATTAGGACATCGACCACAATCATAATTTCAATTACACTTTTCAGCATAATCACCACCATGTGTGCGGCATGGTGTCCGATCACGACCCGATCGGCTAGGTTGTCTTATTTGATACATCAACCTTTTTATATCAATCATCGCATTTCATAATACTTTCCCATCTTTTCATTTCATTGGCCCTAGTGGCCATAATTATAAGATCATTCTTGGCACATTGGCCATATTCAGTATCTCCTGCTCACATTATCAATTTCAAATATCCTCCTCATCATCAACAACAAACACAATTTAAATCAAAGTGTGTAGTACACATGTGAGCAATTTAGAGTCTAATGCACATAGAGATATTTCACAAAATTTGGCATAAAGCCTTCATTTGAACTTGACTTAAAGTCGAAACATTATTAATGTACAGCCCATATTTTAACACATCCTCAATTGGTAACATAACGTGAATAGAGCATTTGGGATGCTTGTTGAACATATATCTTTCAACCCAATCTTACTCGGAATAGCCAATTTCATAATGAAT
>AWOL01S0006059.1:59461-86169 GCA_000715115.1 Nicotiana otophora
CGGAATTCTTAGCAACTTCAATCTATTGTAGAAATATAACAAATTGAATCAAAATTAGGAAGATGATCATGGTTCTAGCTCACTTGAGCATTTTATCAAACACTAGGTGTGCATAAGGTTTCAATGTCCTTTTTATGAAGGATTTCATCATCCCACAACCCAATCTTTACCAATTTTAGCTCAACAATCTTCCTACACCCTTTGATAACATATGCATGTAAAATAAACAACTCTCATGCCCAGAAATTTATCTTGCTAGTTACCCATTTTCAGAAAATTTCGAAATTAGGGTTTAGGGTGTTGAATCTTACATCTAGGATGAAGACCTAGTAAGCTTCCCTTCTTAATATTCCAAAACTTGAGCAAGAATTGAAGAAAAATTATTGAAGAACACCTTCTCACTCTAGGGCACTCTCTCTCACTCTAAAATATCAGATTATGTCTCAAAAATGGCCCAAAGAGTGTATTTAACAAAATAGGGTCGGGTTTTAAAAACCCAAAAATTGAGCTCTGGAACAAGGTATGTGATCGCATAACCGATATGCGGACCGCATATCGGTCGCATAATTGGTTACAAAATAGCCAAAAGAATTGTTTGTCTATGCGATCTCTATGCGGTCCGCATAACTATTATGCGGTCGCATAATGCACCGGATAACTATTATGCGGTGCATGGTCGCATAGTCGACCGCATAGTTGCTTCCAACTGATCCAATTAACTGCCTCACTCTGCGGCCATTATGCGGTCCGCATAGTGGTTCTGCGGTCGCATAATGGACCGCAGAAATGCACTTTTCCACCGAAAATTTATGTTTACTTTCCGGTGCATTGTTCAACCCAAAAGGTCCGAGCCGCAGCTTGCAAGCTCGCCGCGAAGAATTTCTACAATCCTCAAACACGTAAGCCTAGTCTAGCACCATGAAACATTATTTTCTTTGCAAACTTTACCGGGCTTTATACTTAAATACTTCGAAATTTTCCGGGGTGTTACAACAGGGCCCCGCCATACTAATCAATACATGACCAAATCATACTGACCAAATAAGCAATTTCGGAGCAAATGGAGCGCACCAACACCTTTCGCTGAGCTGATAGCCTGCTTGGAGGACTCTCAGCCTGTCTTTCGGGACCTGCTGGCATGAAACGCAACGTCCCCAGGCAAAAGGGACGTCAGTACAAATAAAATGAAAATTAGTAAACTATAGGTATGAGAGAAATATGGAGTAAAAGACTCAACATGCAAGTCTGAGTAACTTTGTGAATTATTAATATTTACAATTTCATGCATATGCATATAAATGTCATACCATGCATAGGTATATGCGTACATAACATCATCAAGCCTTTGAGGGCATCCCATCATATCATCTCGGCCACTGTGGGCAAATCATCAATGTATACCAGCTGATCAGGTGGTAGTGCGTATATAATGTTATAATCTTTTCCCATATCCCATATACATATAATATACGCGTATATAATGCCATCTGTTCATGGGTCAATGTACATATATAAATGAATGAAATGCATAAAAAATACGTTAATAAGATTTCTCGGAATGTCATAAGATCAATATGCCTTTCGGATAACTTTATCAACTACGTATTTTTCTGAGACCCATGAACAGAAGATATAATAATAATTCACATGGGGAATCAAGAACATAGGCACCCCTAGTACTTCTATGAATAGAGTCATTTATGAAAGCTGCGTATTTTGCTCGTTTCGTTTGTATCATTTGGATCATGCCAAAAGGAAAGAAGGGATAGCCTTAACATACCTGGACCGATTCTCTTGACAATCCCTCTAACACACATTGATTGCGACAAAACACATAATGACGGATCGAAGTAGGGAAAAATCCGTATGATATTCTTGAGAAAAATTGTACCGTGTTCTCTTAGAATTACTTCTCACACTGCTATTACATATGATATCTCTCTTGGTGAATTTGATCATAATCTTGTATGGATTGTGTTGAAGCAATCACGTTGCCATTCCATATCTTTGTGAATTTGAGAGTCTTTTATGGATTTTGTTGAAGCAATCACGTTGCCACTCCATATCTTTGTGAATTTAGGAGTCTTTTATGGCTTTGCCAAGAGTCCCTCTAAAGGTGCCACCTAATCTCATAACATACTTAGTCATTTTAGGCTTGATTAAAGCTTCACACATGCTACCAGGCTGGGAGCTCTTAATCTTATCCAAATATGCTTAATTAATTGGTTAATCTCCCACTAAAATAAATAATTTCCCAATTATCCATATAATGAGAATTATCCCAAATTACTTAAAATACTACTCACTTTTAACACACCTCATACACCTTACTATCATAGTCATGTGGTACCTTGTATGGCACTAGTCCATAAATACCAGGTATTATAGCTCGGACCGTATTTTATCCACAATTGACAACCTTCAACGAAACTCATTTTCTTTCATTCGATTACCCTTTAACCTTCACGGCACTTACTTATCACCTATTATAAATAGTATTCATGCTTATAACCTCAAAAATAATCTCATTCCCGAGTCTATGTCGATTAACTTACGACGAAACTTTAACGTATGAAAATGCGGGATGTAACATCTCATTTTCGAGCTTATATCAATTTACTTATAGTGTACTTTCACATGCAAAAACATGGGGTGTAACAGGTTGTCTACAGACCGTGTCTAGTAGATTCTTATTTTTGAGTGTATTGGGCACCGCATTTATAAACAGGAGGCTACAGGACATATAGGATGTTATCCTTATTTCTTATCTTAGATCGTGCGATGTAAGGATTAATTTCCCTAACAATATATTATGTTTTCAGCGATGCCTAAGAAGGCTACAGCCACCCAGAAGGGCAAGTCTGTGGCTGATGAGACTACTAGTCGAGCGCCACGAGTTACCAAGGCTCGAGGAGAGTCTCATAGTGAGATTCCATCTCAGACTTCACATACCTCGCCCTCTCCAGAGGAGCTCTGAGGGACACCATCTCCAGCGCCTACCCCTGTACAACCAGCTCCTCAGCCAGATGCACCGGGTCAAGAGATAAGAGATGCTATTCAGCTATTAACTCGATTAGTAACCGCACATGCTCGGCGTCAGGAAGTAGGTCTTGGTCATGCAGATAGGGCCATCAGTGTGAGGGTTCGTAATTTCATTAATTTAGACCCTCCGGTATTCACTGGAGCAGATCCAAACGAGGACCCTCAGGAATTTATCGATAGGATGCAGAGGACTTTGAGGGTAATGAAGACCACTGTGACTGAGTCAGTGAGCTATCTTCCTATAGACTTTAGGATGTTGTAGTTAATTGGTACGAGTATTGGGAGTTTTCCAGAGGTGAGGATGCCCCTCTAGAGGTATAGCATGAGTTTACAGAGGCTTTTCTTCGTCATTATCTGCCACCAGAGCTTAGACGGGCCAGAGTTGATGGGTTTTTGACCCTTTGGTAGGGTAATATGAGTGTTCGGGAGTACAACCTTCAGTTTGATTGTTTGGCTAGGTATGCTCCCACTATTGTAGCTAAGATGGAGGATCGGGTTCACCAGTTCGTGATGGGGTTGGAGCCGCACCCGCTTAATGATTGTATGTCGGTCTCACTTCAGCTAGGCATGGATATTTCTTGTATTTAGGAATACACTCAGGGTGTAGATGAGCATAAACAGAAGCAGAGGGCTGATCATGAGCATGATAGGGGCCAGAGAAAGAGAGCGAGATCTTCGGGTCCTTCTGGTGAGTTTTGAGGTGGTTAGAGACAACAATACCCGAGGTATCCAGCCTAGCCATCGGCTAGCGCACCCCCTCAGTTTGTCGATAGGAGATTTGATCGTTCCATATATTTAGGGCCTAGTCAGAATTCCATTGCCTCAAGTTCTCAGTATAGGGGTGAGTCAAGTCAGATGAGGCCGGCATTGCCACGATGTGCTCAGTATGGTAAACAGCATGTCGGGCAGTGCCATATGGGGTTGGGTGTTTGTTATACTTATGGTTATCTAGGCCACGTTATGAGAGATTGTCCAACGAAGGTACAAGCATTGTTCAGCCAGCAGGATCTATAGTTGGTTCGTCATCATCTATACGCCCCCTAGGCAAGGTTCACAAGCACCAAGCAGTCGTGGTAAAGGTAGAGGTGGAGCATCTAGCTCGAGCGGTCCTCATAACCGCATTTATACATTAGCAGGTCGACAGGATCAGGAGTCGTCGCCTGATGTTGTTACAGGTATATTATCAGTCTCCTCGTATGATGTATATGCATTGATTGATCCTGGTTCCACCTTATCATATGTTACTCCGTTGGTTGCTAGTAAGTTTGGAATAAAACCTGAGTTGGTTAAACCTTTTGAGGTGTCCACACTTATTAGGAATCTAGTGATATCTAAGCGGGTATATAGAGATTGTATAGTAGTAGTTCATAGTCGATCTACAGAATCAGACCTAATCGAGTTAGATATGGTAAAATTTGATGTTATAATGGGTATGGATTGGTTGGCTTCTTGTTATGCCAATGTTGATTGTAGACCAAAGATGGTCCGATTCCAATTTCCAGGGGAGCCTGCTTTGGAATGAAGAGGTAATATGGCATCGCCGAGAGGTAGATTTATTTCTTATCTCAAGGCAAGGAAGATGATCAGAAAAGGCTATATTTATTACTTAGTTATGGTTCAGAATGTGAAAGTAGAGTAACCAACCATTCAATCTATCCATGTGGTTAATGAGTTTCCCGATGTTTTTCCCGATGAGCTTCCGGGTCTTCCGCCAGAGCAAGAAATTGAGTTTGCTATTGACCTATTACCCGATACTCAGCCAATATCTATTCCTCCCTATAGAATAGCACCCGCAGAACTGAGAGAGTTGAAGGAACAACTAAGGGACTTGCTTGAAAAAGGCTTTATCAGACCTAGTACATCACCGTGGGGAGCACCTGTGTTATTTGTGAGAAAAAAGGATGGTTCCTTGCGGATGTGTATAGATTATAAATAGTTGAATAAGGTGACGATCAAGAATAAGTACCCGCTCCCGAGAATTGATGATTTATTTGATTAGTTGCAAGGTGCCAAGTGTTTCTCGGAGATAGATTTGAGGTCCGGGTACCATCAGGTAAGGGTTAAGGAGAAAGATATTCTGAAGACAGCATTCAGGACCAGATATGGGCATTTTGAGTTTCGCATTATGTCATTCGGTTTGACTAATGCCCCAGCAGTATTCATGGACTTGATGAACCGAGTGTTTAGACCCTTTCTAGATCTATTCGTGATTGTATTTATTGATGATATATTGGTGTATTCTCGTTCAGAGACTGAGCATGCAGATCATTTGCGTACCGTGCTCAAAGTTCTACAAAAAGGGAAGTTTTACACCAAACTCTCTAAATGTGAATTCTGGTTGAATTCTGCAGCTTTCCTTAGGCATATTATTTCAAGTGAAGGTATCCGGGTTGATACACAAAAGATTGAGGCAGTAAAGACTTGTCCTAGACCTACGACACCGACGGAGGTTCATAGTTTTCTCAGTTTGGCAGGTTATTATAGAAGATTTGTAGAGGGATTTTCTTCCCTTTCAGCACCATTGACAAAGTTGACTCAGAAGGGAGATACGTTTCAATGGACTGATGCTTGCGAACGGAGTTTCCATGCATTGAAGGACAAATTAACTTCAGCACCAATTCTAACGCTCCCAAAGGGGACCGATGGTTATACTATTTATTGTGACGCCTCAGGCGTTGGATTGGATTGTGTACTGATGCAGTATGGTAAGGTTGTAGCTTATGCTTCTAGACAACTAAGAAAGCACGAGAAGAATTACCCGACTCACGATTTAGAGTTAGCCGCAGTGATTCATGCATTAAAGATGTGAAGGCACTACTTGTATGGCGTTCATGTTGATATCTATACGGATCATAAGAGCCTTCGGTATATCTGCAAGCAAAAGGAATTGAATTTACGTCAAAGGAGATGGTTGGAGCTACTGAAAGACTATGACATTGATATTTTATACCATCTAGGAAAGGCGAATATAGTAGCCAATGCCCTCAGCCGTAGATTTATGGGTAGCCTATTATATTTACAGCTAGAGAAGAGGGGGATAGCCCATGAGATTTATCAGCTAGCTAGTCTTGGAGTTCGATTACTGGACTCAGGTGATACCGGCGTAACTATTCAGGACACGGCAATATCCTCTTTAGTAACTGAAGTGAAGGAACGCCAGTACGAGGATCCTTTGTTAGCTCATTACAGGGATACGACCCCTCAGAAGGAGAAGACACCATTTGAGATTACAGAAGATGGGGTCCTCAGGTATCGAGGATGATTATCTATCCCTAATGTTGCAGGGCTGCATCGGCAGGTTATGGGAGAAACTCACTATTATCATTATTCTATCCATCCAGGAGCAACAAAGATGTATCATGATATCAGGGAGATATATTGGTGGGATGGAATGAAAAAGGATATAGCAGAGTTTGTTGCTCAGTGCCCTAACTATCAGCATGTCTTATTGAGCATCAAACACCTGGTAGATTATTGCAGGCTATAGAGATTCCGACTTGGAAATGGGAAGTAATTAATATGGATTTCATCATAGGCTTACCTCGTACCCAGCGTAAGTTCTATTCTATATGGGTGATTGTTGATAGACTTACAAAATCAGCCCACTTTCTGCCCGTTAGGACAACATATTCCGCAGAGGATTATGCAAGGCTTTATATTAAGGAGATAGTATAACTTCATGGTGTCCCTATATCTATTATCTTGGATAGAGGTGTTCAGTGTACAACTAATTTTTGGAGGTCCTTTCAAAAAGGAGTGGGGACTCAGGTAAGTTTTAGTACAGCATTTCATCCCCAGACAGACGGACAGGCTGAGCGTACTATTCAGACACTAGAGGATATGTTACAGGCTTGTGTGATAGACTTCAAGGGTAGTTGGAATGATCATCTGCTTCTTATTGAGTTTGCGTATAATAATAGCTATCATTCCAGTATTCAGATGGCTCCATACGAAGCTCTCTACGGACGGAAATGTAGGTCGCCTATAGGATAGTTCGATGTTGGGAAAACTAAGTTAGTAGGACCAGAGTTGGTACAACAGGCAATCGAGAAGATTAATCTTATACAGGAAAGGCTATTAGCAGCTCAAAGTTGTCAGAAGTCTTATGCGGATAGTCGACGATGAGACTGGGAGTTTCAGGTTGACGATTGGGTATTCCTAAAGGTATCACCGATGAAAGGCGTTATGAGGTCGGTAAGAAAGCAAAACTTAGCCCTCGGTACATTGGACCATATAAGATCATACGCAAGGTAAGCCAGGTAGCATATGAGTTAGACTTGCCTGCTAACTTGGAGACTATACATCCAGTCTTTCATGTGTCTATGCTCCGTAAATGTATCAGAGAGCCTTCTAGAGTCATATCAGTTGACGATGTTCAGGTCATAGAGCAGCTATCATATGAGGAAACTCCCATTGCTATACTAGATAGACAGGTTCGGAGATTGAGGACTAAAGACTTAGCTTCGGTGAAAGTACTTTGGAGAAACAATAATGTGAAAGAAATGACTTGGGAAGCCGAAGAAGACATGAAGTCTAGATATCCTCACTTGTTTCCTCTTCTAGAAAAGGATCCGACTGAGACATCACAGCGTTAAGGTACGAGTATGGATTCTTGTGTTAGTTATTGTCATTATTCGTGTGAGGCCATTGTCGTTATTGATGATTGTGGCAATATGTGGCATTAAATTATTGAGTTTTCTACAATAAGGGTTGGAAGTAGTACTGTTATAAAGGCAACTCTGCTAAAATTTATATTGATCCCGGGAAGTTAAACATTCGAGGACGAATGTTTCTAAGGGGGGAAGAATGTTACATTTCGCATTTTCGTACGTTAAAGTTTCGTCATAAATTAATTGCCATAGACTCAGGAATGAGATTATTTTAGAGGTTATAAGCATTTGTGCCATTTATAACAGGCGATAAGTAAGTGTCGTGAAGGTTAAAGGGTATACGAATCAAAAAAGAATGAGTTTCGTTGAAGGTTGTCAATTTGGGATAAAATATGGTCTGAGCTATAATACCCGGTATTTATGGACTAGTGCCATACAAGGTACCACATGACCATGATAGTAAGGTATATAAAGTATGTTAAAAGTAATTAGTATTTTAATTAATTTGAGATAATTCTTAACTATGGGGTAATTGGTTAATTATTGAATTAGTAGGGGATTAATAAGTTAATTAAGGAAATGGGTGGATAATTATTGGTGGGAAATCCCCCCCCCCAAACGTGGCACAAGTTATGCCCCATTTGTGACTCTTTACTTACATTAAAAGGTGGCACATTTATAGGGACTTTTGTCTAAGTCATCACCTAAGTGGAGCCCACACCCACTAAGTTAAAAGATATCTCAAAATTCACAAAGAGATATATATCTAATCTTCATAGCAATGTAAATTGCTCCAGCAAACTCATACAAAATGATAGCAACGTGATTTGCTACAAAATTCATACAAGACTACTTAGCAACATGAGAATTACGATTCTAAGGGAGTGCGGTGCAATCTTTCGCAAGAATATCATATAGATTTTATCCTATTTCGATCTTGCTATTACGTGTTTCGTTGTGATTGACGTATGTTAGAGGGATTGTCAAGATAATCGGCTCTAAGGCCACCCCTTCTTTCATTTTGGCATGATCCATATGATACAACGAAACAAGAAAACAAGCAACTTTCATAAATGACTCTATTCATAGAAGTACTAGGGGTGCCTATGTTATTGATTCCCCATGTGTCTTATTATTACATCGTCTGTTCATGGGTCTTAGAAAATGCATAATTGATAAAGTTTATCTGAAAGGCATATTAATCTTATAACATTCCGAGAAATCTTATTAACGTATTTCATATGCATTTCATTCACTTATACATGTACATTGACCCATGACTAGATGGTGTTATATACGTGTATATTATATGTATATGGGATATGGGAATAGGTTACGGCGTTATATACGCACCACCACATGATCAGCTGGTATATGTTGATGATTTTGCCCACAGTAGCCGAGATGATATGATGGGACGCCCTCAGAGGCTTGATGATGTTATGTATACCTATACCTATGCATGATATGACATTTATACACACGTGCATGACATTATAAATATTTCAGGATTCACAAAATTATTTAGACTCACAGGTGGAATTCTTTACTCCATGTTTCATCTATGTCTTTATGTACTGATTTTCATGTCGTACATACTCAGTATGTTATTCGTACTGACGTCCCTTTTGCCTGGGGATGCTGCATTTCATGCTCGCAGGTGCAGGTAGACAAGCTGACGGTCCCCCTTTTTTAGGATCTTTGATCAGCGAGAGTTGGTGTGCTCTATTTGATCCGGAGCTGCTTTGAGTTTTGGTACGATGTGTTTGTATACATATGGGTATGACAGGGCCCAGTCCCGTCCTTTATATAGTTATACACACTATTAGAGGTTTGTAGACAGTTATGTATAGTTGGATAGTATGTGGCCTTGTCGGCTTCCAGTCTTGGATATGTAGTTGTCCATATTAGCCTTGCCGGCTCGCCCTACCGTATTCCGCATGTATATGTATATATGTCTTTTGGGCATATTTTCCTCATATATGTTATTCACGTGATTCGGAAGTTTATTGATAGATGTTATTCATGACCTACCCTTAATTCATATTTATATCTTAGACGCATGCTTAGGGGTGTTCGATAGGTAGGACTCGGGCACTCGTCAAGACCCATCGGTTTGGGCCGTGACACACGACTTGGAGTTATAACATGAAGACACGTAATCCATACTTTGAAGACATCCTCAATTAGTAGAACAACATAATAAGAGCATTTGAAACACGTATTAAACATATATCTTTTCCACAAAGCTTATTCGGAATAATCAAATTATGATAATCAACTCGAAACTTACAAGGGTAATGTGGGGTTCAATTCTAAGAAAAGGGTTTAGTCAACATACCTTGCTTTGAGCTTCCTTAAATTACTATAATATTCCGAAAACTCTAGCAACCTCAATCTTTTAGAAGCCCTAACAAGTTCCTCTTGATGAGATTTCAAGGCTTGACTCAAGTTGAGTAGTGAAATCCTTATCCCTCCCTTTTCTCTCTCTAGAATAGCTCTCTCCTCCCTCTAAAACATCAGGTAATCCCCCAAAAATGAACCCTTAGGCTAGATAAATGAAATGGGGATCGGGTTATAAAATTAGAAAAATGAAGCCCCGACGCAGATCTGCGGTCGCATATGCGACTGGATAACACTTCTGCGGTCCGCAAATCGACAGCACAATTGGTGTTCCAAAACTGGGACCTTCGAGTTGGGTCTGGGGCAGTTCTGCGGCCTGCAAACCTGATCTGCGATCGCATAATGCACCACAGAGTTGTTCTACGGTGTTACACCCCATGTTTCCATACGTGAAAGTACGCTATATGTAAATTGATGTAAGCTCGAAAATGAGATGTTACATTCCGCATTGTCGTACGTTAAAGTTTTGTCGTAAGTTAATCGACGTAAGTTTGGGAATGAGATTATTTTGAGATTATAAGTATTACGTTATTTCAAACAAGTGATAAGTAAATTCGTGAAGATGAGAGGGTAAGCAAATCGAAAAAGATGTGTTTCGTCGAAGTTTGTCATTTTGAGATAAAATACGGTCCAAGCTACAATACCTCGTATTTATGAACTTGTGCCATACTAGGTACCACATGGCCATGATAGTGAGGTGTATAAGGTATATTAAAAGTGAGTAGTATTTTAATTAATTTGAGATAATTCTTAATTATGTGGATAATTGATTAATTGTGAAAATAATTATGATTAAGTAGATAAGGATCTTTTTGGGGTTGCCACTTGGCATCAAGCTAAGCCAAAGTGGCACCAAAATACATGATGAGTCATTAAGACATAAAATGCCTTGGTTACACGTAAGGATTCTTGGAACCTTTGCTTGGTCTCTTTATTGATAATATAACTTGGAAAATAAGAATAGAGTTATGGCATGCTTGCCACTTTAGAACTTAGACCAGCAACATTGGTGATTAACGGGTTTAATGGTTATTCGTCATTTCAAATGTTATATTTCAATGGAGTGAACATTAGTCGGATAAGAAATAACGTGCTATGATATCAAGAATATCATACGGATATTTCCCTACTTCGATCTCGTTGTCATGTGCTTTGTCGCAATTAATGTGTGTTAGAGGGATTATCAAGAAAATCTATTCAGGTATGTTAAGGCTATCCCTTATTTCTTTTTGGCATGATCCATACGATACAAACGAAACGAGTAAACGCACAATTTTCATAAATGACTCTATTTATAGAATTATTCGGGGTGTCTATATTATTGATTCCCCATGTGAATTATTATTATATCTTCTGTTCATGGGTCTCAGAAAAATACGTATTTGATAAAGTTTATCCGAAAAGCATATTGATTTTATGACAATCCAAGAAATCTTATTAACGTATTTCATATGCATTTCATTCATTTATACATGTATATTGACCCATGATCAGATGGCGTTATATATGCGTATATTATATGTATATGGGATATGGGAAAAGGTTACGGTGTTAGATACGTACCACCACCTGATCAGCTGGTATACATTGATGATTTGTCCACAGTGGCCGAGATGATATGATGGGATGCCCTCAGAGGCTTGATGATGTTATGAACGCATATACCTATGCATGGTATGACATTTATACGCATATGCATGGCATTGTAAATATTAATGATTCACAGAGTTATTCAGACATACATGTCGAGTTTTTTACTCCACGTTTTTCTCATGTCTATTGTTTACTGATTTTCATTCCTTACTTACTCGGTACATTATTTGTACTGACGTCCCTTTTGCCTGGGGACGCTGCGTTTCATGCCCGCAGATCCCGATAGATAGGTCGAGAATCCTCCAAGTAGGCTATCAGCTCAGCGGAAGGTGTTGGTGCGCTCCATTTGCTCCGGAGTTGCTTGTTTGGTCAGTATGATTTAGATGTGTATTGTTTGGTATGGCGGAGCTCCGTCCCGACCTTTATGACAATTATGTATTCTTAGAGGCTTTATAGACAGATGCCATGTACGTAAAAGATTATATGGCCTTGTCGGCCTATGTTCAGTGTACGAGTGGTTATTTTGGTCTTATAGGCCCGTATGTCTTATGTATAAGTTGCTATTACGTGTTTTTTTTCTAGTTATCTGACGGAAGCCTTTTCGTCTCATTTACCTATGATAGTATGATACGAAAAGATACGTTATGTTGGTACTCGGTTGAGTAAGGGATCGAGTGCCCGTCGCGGCCCATCGGTTTCGGTCATGACAAAAGTGGTATCAGAGCAGTTCTGTCCTAGGGAGTCTACAAGTCATGTCTAGTAGAGTCTTGTTTATGGGTGTGTTGTGCACCACACTTATAAGCAGGAGGCTACAGGGCATTTAGGACTGTCACTCTTTCTTCTTACTCTAGATCGCGTGGTACAGCTCAGTTGTAAGAACTCAATTTCCTAAACTCTATCTTATTCATAATACGACGATGCCTACATCCAGAAAGACAGTTGGTAAGAAATGGAATGTAGTTGTGAAAGAATTGAGTCAGAGGAATCCGATTTCGTCATTCTTATGATGGATAAATGTGAGGTCTTCAGCAGAACATGTGTGTACTAAGACGTGTAAGCTTCTTGATAAGGAGCCTTAAGGCAAGAATATCTACCCATATGGTGAAAAGCAATGAGAGATTCAAAAGGTAGATGCAAGGTGAAAGGGTACAAGGTACCCAGTTAATAAAGATGAACATTATCTACAATTCAGGAAGAGAGATATAAGCATTTTAAGTTACCTTCAACAGTAACAGAGGTATGTATAATTGGTCACACCCATTTCAGTTATGCCCTATGAGGACTAACAAGTGTAGTTTAAGAAGAAGGACGGGATATCAGGATCCGGCTGGGGTTAGAGTAACCCAAAATGGTGAATGGATTGTTTGTGTTAGTTGACATTTTCGAAGGATATTGCAAATGTGGTAATAGATCTCCTTGTGAGACACCCAGATGGTGCACTCTAAAATAGTACAGCTAGATATGGGTACTACAAAGACAGGCACTGGAAGCCTTGAAGGGATAAATATTACCTTAGTGTGGCTCTCTTCCCTAGTAGAGAGAGAATGTTAGGCAACCTGAAGAGCCAGTGGATGGAGCAAGGGGAGCTAAAAGCAAAAGAATGTATTATTGAAGTTTTCAAAATAAAATGATAGACAGAAATGTTAACAGGGAAATAAGCAGAGGATTAATGAAGCATTATAAGTAAGATGTAATACATGAATAACAACGGTAGATCAAGAAAATAATAGTATTACAGAGTCTATAGTCAAATGAAGGAAAAGATGAGAGGTGACAGGCCTGGAGACAACAAAAGAGTATAGGCTATAAAGTCATATCCTCATTTCAAGAAATACGTTTGTGACTGACTACCAGAAGAAAAAGTTAGACCCCAGAGTAATAGGAATAAGTATGGGTTGGTGAACAAGATAAACTAAACATGAATTAGGGACTGAATGATTTGATAATGGTCAACATCATGAGAATTTCACATTTCATTCCGGCGATAATAGAATGAACAACAGAAGAAGATTCATGAGAAATTCAGAGAATGGTCATTCAGGAAGACGCTTCCCTAAAGCAAGCAATGTGAGTAAAGTTCAGCTTAAGGGACTGTATGTGCCAGTTATACTAAGTGTCACCCTCGCGAGTAAGGAAATTTATTATCCTTGGTACAGAAGGATTACTGCGAGGCGAGTAAGGGCCATCGATAATGTGAAAAGACGCCAAAGATGAAGAGGTAAAACATCTATACGTAGATCATCGTAGCACTAAATCTTAGTACTCCCCTGGGGGGGGGGGAATATGGAGTGATGTGACATTAAGTCAGAATTAAGTGGTTCTAGTAACTACGGAATGGTAAAGAACGAATGCGATAAAAATGAGAAAGGAAGGAGATTGCACTTATCCAAATCCTACAGATATGCCATGATTCCAGAACATTATGCAAATATGACTTAAAGGAGAGGAAGTAAGGGTTCATGCCCCAGATGTTATTGATAGACAAGGAGCATGTGCGAAACGTAAGTTAAGATAAAGGAGATAACCCAAGAAGATTACGCGGAATATTGATATGAGAATGGGCCAACGAGTAGTTAGTAGTTGATCCAAGAAGAGCCTAGTTATGGCTAAACAAGAGGACACAGACAAATCAACAAATTGTGCAAGATGAACATAGTGAAACCCAACATGGGGAATTCAGTCTCGCAGATATGACATTGTGATCCTTGAGATATATTCAGATAGGAGTTGGGGTAGTTAAAGGTAAATCAAAGAGAATATCACTGGAAGACAGTCAAAATATTAGTTCAGAAGCAACCCTACAAGTACAAGGGCATGAAAATAAGTAACTACGGATAATTATAGGCGGGGAAGAACATCAAAAATTCCGTCAAGTATACGATGTGATAAGCTTGTAACTTTACAAGAGCCAGAAGGTCTCCCTAAATACCACAACGAAAGATTAGCTGAGGAAATAAGGAAGAAGGCTTCAACCAAAGCACAGTGACCTAAAGAGGAAATGGTCTTGTAACTACAGTCTCACAACAACATTATATGCACTCCATAAGAAAGTGGCACCTAGCGTGGCTAATGAGCGGAAAATGAAACCAAAAGTAATATTCGAGACCATATGAATTGCACAAAATTCCGACATGCATGGGAACTAAGAT
Organism: Nicotiana otophora; assembly: GCA_000715115.1. Classification (NCBI taxonomy): domain Eukaryota; kingdom Viridiplantae; phylum Streptophyta; class Magnoliopsida; order Solanales; family Solanaceae; genus Nicotiana; species Nicotiana otophora. The sequence continues at coordinate 74,259 of AWOL01S0006059.1, forward strand.
AAGCTAAGTATGCACGCAACAAGGGGGCAGAAAGACCAGGAAAAGTAATTGCTTACGTTTAAAGAAAGATGAGATGGAACGAAAGGAAGTTTTAGATCAATGATCCAGAGTTAGTTACGTTATGAACGCACTTAAAATTTTGGAGTATTATCCATGCATCATATATATTGACATTCATACAGCCATAGAAGACTCCGGTATAACTTAAAAGAAGGAATTGAGCCCAAGGCATAGACAAAGGATTGAATTGTCAGAAGATTATATCATGGATATTCCATAGCGCCCATGAAAGTCTAAAGTAATAACTAATATCATGAGCCGCAGATCAGAAGATAGTTTAAGCCTACATAAAGGTTGATCAGAAAGAAGAGGAAACTAAAGAGTTACATCAACGAAGTAAATCAGGAGTCTGATTATTGGATCCAGAAAATTATAGACATCATGATTGAGAACATTGCAGAATTACTCTTAATATCAGAGGTACAAGAGAGATAGTACAACAACTATTTTCTATAACAGCCCTATGAAAAAGCCAGTTAGAAGAGTACTAGCCTCATAAGAAGTCAGTATGAAGCTTTCACTAGATCATGTATGCACCAAAGTTGCAAGTATTATAATAGAGCTTCAAGTTGTGGATGTGAATTATACCTAGGTGGAAGGAAGGTCATAAAGGAGATAGAAGATGTGATGCGAGATTTTAAGGTAAGTAAGGTAAAGGTGAACAACGTATGAGATACTCACATGCAGAAGGTTATGTATAGTCCATACTTTGGATAGAAGGCTAGAAGCGCTGGGATTCAGTATCCAGGAATGATAGCGGCGTCATCAATGGCATATTTTCAAACCTATGGTTTCTAGGTATCGAGAAGCCTAATTAAGAGAGTAAAAAAGAGTTAGAGATGATGTGATGTCTCACTTGATGTTCCAGGATGATATCTATGATGCAAGCAAGTTGAAGGAAGGTTGCGAGTAGTATAAATACATATGTGTAGGTCGCAAGCTAAAGTATGGTAAAGCGACAAGGTTTTAGGAAGACAGGAGTAAGGATAAGAAAAAGAAAGTGCGAAAGTGACAAGAATGGACCTCGGGATTAAGCCCATGAAAACAAGAGAGCTGATGGTTTCTATAAGTTATAGAAAGCTCAGTATAGCCTGAATAAACTCAAAGGAGTCTAAGACTAGTAGCATTTAGAAGAGATGGAATGCTGCCCTGGTAGTAGAATGAGGGTGTATTTGTGATAAATAAAGGATGACGTTTGGGCCTTCGATTGAGTAATGACTTGAAGAGGATTTCATGAATTGTACGGGATTAAAATACACATGTGCGGTTAGCCACATTGGGATGCTATAAAACAAGATATAGCAATATTTTTAAGTTCAACAAAGTACCGAGCGAAGAACTTCAGTATACCCATAGATGCCCAGAGGAACACCTTATCAAGCTATGTATATGTTTACAAAGTGAGGCCTAGAGGTTGGCTAAAATCCGGAGGAAAAAGGAGAGAAGAGTCACATAGGCGCCCTTACAAGGTCAGAGTCGTACATGCTGCATGACAGAAGGTAGCAACAGTTACGAGATTGGAAGCATTCCGACCACAAGTCATGGTGTGAGAAGGAGGCCTAAAAGGGGGAATGCCCTGGCCTTTGGATTTATTCACAGAACAGTTGCCTAGATGACAAGGAGAGTACTAAAGTATTCGCAAGAGCTACAGGTTATGATAATGATAAGTACACTAGTCAACATTCGAGGACGAATGTTCCAAATGGGGGAACATGTTTCCATACATGGAAGTACGCTATAAGTAAATTGATGTAAGCTCGGAAATGAGATGTTACATTCCGCATTTTCGTACGTTAAAGTTTTGTCGTAAGTTAATCGACGTAAGTTCGGGAATGAGATTATTTTGGGATTATAAGTATAACGTTATTTCAAACAAGTGATAAGTAAATTCGTGAAGGTGAGAGGGTAAGCAAATCGATAAAGATGAGTTTCGTCGAAGTTTGTTATTTCGAGATAAAATACGGTCCAAGCTACAATACCCCGTATTTATGGACTTGTGCTATACAAGTTACCACATGACCATAATAGTGAGGTGTATAAGGTATATTAAAAGTGAGTAGTATTTTAATTAATTTGAGATAATTCTGAATTATGTGGATAATTGATTAATTGTGGGGATAATTATGATTAAGTATATAAGGATCTTTTTGGGGCTGCCACTTGGCATTAAGCTAAGCCAAAGTGGCACCAATATACATGATGAGTCATTAAAACATAAAATGCCTTGGTTACACATAAGGATTCTTGGAACCTTTGCTTGGTCTCATTATTGATATGATAACTTGGAAAATAAGAATGGAGTTATGGCATGCTTGGCACTTTAGAACTTAGACCAGCAACATTGATGATTAACGGGTTTAATGGTTATACGTCATTTTAAATGTTATCTTTCATGGAGTGAACATTAGTCGGATAAGAAATAACGTGGTATGATATCAAGAAAATCATACGGATTTTTTCCTACTTCGATCTCACCGTCACGTATTTTGTCTCCATTAACGTGTGTTAGAGGGATTGTCAAGAGAATCGGTTTAGGTATGTTAAGGCTATCCCTCCTTTCGTTTTGGCATGATCTACAAACGAAACGAGTACACGCACAATTTTCATAAATGACTCTATTCATAGAAGTATTAGGGGTGTCTATATTATTGATTTCCCATGTAAATTATTATTATATTTTCTATTCATGGGTCTTAGAAAAATACGTATTTGATAAAGTTTATCCGAAAGGCATATTGATTTTATGACAATCTAAGAAATCTTATTAACGTATTTCACATGCATTTCATTCATTTATACATGTACATTGACCCATAACCGGATGGCGTTATATACGCGTATATTATATGTATATGGGATATGGAAAAAGGTTACGGCGTTATATACGCACCACCACCTGATCAGTTGGTATACGTTGATGATTTGCCCACAGTGGACGAGATGACATGATGGGATGCCCTCAGAGGCTTGATGATGTTATGACTGCATATACCTATGCATGGTATGACATTTATACGCATATACATGGCATTGTAAATATTAATGATTCACAGAGTTATGCAGACATACATGTCGAGTCTTTTACTCTATGTTTTTCTCATGTCTATTGTTTACTGATTTTCATTCCTTACATACTCGGTACATTATTTGTACTGACATCCCTTTTGCCTAGGGACGCTGCGTTTCATGCCCGCAGGTCCCGATAGACTTGTCAAGAATCCTCTAAGTAGGCTATCAACTCAGCGGAAGGTGTTGGTGCGCTCCATTTGCTCTGGAGTTGCTTGTTTGGTCAGTATGATTTAGATGTGTATTATTTGGTATGGCGGGGCTCTTTCCCGACCTTTATGACAATTATGTATTCTTAGAGGCCTGTAGATAGATGTCATGTACATAAAAGATTGTATGGCCTTGTCGGCCTATGTTCAGTGTACGAGTGGTTATTTTGGTCTTATAGGCCCGTATGTCTTATGTATAAGTTGGTATTATGTGTTTTATTCTAGTTATCCTACGGCAGCCTTTCCGTCTCATTTACCTATGATAGTATGATACGAAAAGATACATTATGTTGATACTCGGTTGAGTAAGGTACCGGGTGCCCGTCGCAGCCCATCGGTTTGGGTCGTGACATGCGGTCGCATAATGCACCACAGAACTTCCATCTGGAAAATCTCCATGATGTTTCTGTGATTGGTGTGCGACCCGTGAAACTATTTTGCGGTCGCATAATTGACCGCAAAATGTCATCCAAAATTTGCCCAGTTTTCTGTTTCACTCTGCGACCATTTTGTGGCTCGCAGAGTGATTCTACGGCCGCATAGTGGCCATAGAAATGCTCTATTTTGCCAAAAGTTTTCCTCAACTCCCCAACGCACTGTTCAATCCAAAAAGTCTGTACCGCACTAATCTCTATAATCATTAACACATAAGTCTACCTCAGCACCACAAAATCCTGGGTTTTAGGTAAAATTTTACGGGGCCTTACAGAGGGTACATAGCTTTACATACTAGTACAATTCCATATGTACTAATATCCTTTTGCGGACGCTGCATCTATAATGGATGTAGGTGGTACCTCAGTAAGCGGCATTGATCCTTCATAGAAGCGCACCCTCCATCCAGCGGATTTTGGTGAGCCTTACTCTACATCGGGGCCTTAAATTGTATTGATTCCTTGTACATTATTTTTTAGGTATAGCCAGGGCCTTGTCACAGGTACTTACATATTTTTATCATGTTTATTTAGAGGCTCTGCAGACATACTATGGGTGGGAAAACTATCAATGTTTTTCTCGTCAGTCGCTTCCACTCATGAATGATGGACTTGTATTATTTTTCCATTTGTAAATGAAATTTCCTAATTAATGAAAATCGGTATTGTACATTTTTAACCTCTCGATTGACTATCTCTTGTTATTTATTCTTGAATCATTCATGGGCAAGGTTAGATAGTAGGCACCAAGTAGTATTGCTTGACTGGGATACCTCTGTTGAGAGTCGGTCCCGCTCCCCTGGGTCGGGGCGTGACACCCGGGAAAAAGGTAAATCTATTGGCAATCCTTGTTAAGAGGAAATTCAATTAAAATGGACTTGAATGCCATGTGTTACTTAAGTTGGTGGTAATGTATATACGAGGTGACGAGCGTATATATATGAACCAAGGATTATATCATGTTTGGGGTAGTTTTAGGCTTCTTTATGTCTTGTTTGATTATGTAACCTTCATGACACGTGCTTTACTTCTTAGTGTGACTACATGGGATATATAATCATGTTAGAGATCGTGTCTAGGCTTATGGTCCGTATTTGGACATGATGACACACTCTTGATATATTGAGCTGCTTTGCTTTAGCCGTAGTCATACTTTATTGTCATGAACATACATCCTCATATTTATTTGTATGTCCTTGTGAACCATAAATATATTAACTCACACGTATATGCATATATCTTCGCATATGGAGACAGTATATGAGTTAAGTTAGGGCACGACGATATATTCCGTGCAGATTGGTATTGTTATGGTACTATGAGACACTTTAATACATGGAGATACATCAGCGAATTAATGACTGATTTCTGAGCTATTGAGTATAATATGGATCGAATTGCATGCCACAATGACAGCGCTTGGATATGAATTTGTCCCTCCGAAGTAAGGTGATCACCCATGTTACATTGGGTCTTATGAGCGCATGCACATAGAGATGTGCTTAGTGAGGGGTATTTATGCTAGGCACCCGTACAGTGCTGAGTGTGTCTAATTGTGAGGGGCACTTGTGCTAGTCACACGTGGTGTACTGAGTATTCATGGATTATACATAATGCATTCATGTAGGAGCATTCATTTACATGTTATTTCATGCACATCATTATGTTATATGGACTTGGTGAAAGGATTTAACTTTGAGCATTATATTTGTGTTACCTTTCATCGACTGTAATTCATATTAGTGATATTTACTGCTTCAGAATTAGTCCTTCTCTTTATTTATACTTGCTGATTATATGATTATAGAAGTAAGTATCATGTTGGTCAAAGCCTCGTCACTACTTCTTCGAGGTTAGACTTGAAACTTACTGAGTACATTGGGTCGGTTGTACTTATACTACACTTTTGCATATTTTTATGCAGATTCAAGCATTGGTACTAGTAGAGCACAACAGGGTGCTTAGTTATTGATCTTGAAGTATAACGACTTGATCGGTCATTTTGTGTATTTGAGCCATGTTCCCTATTTTATTCTTCTCGTGTGTATGTGTTTGAGATTTTGTGACTTGTGGGGTTGGTTAGTTTGGTTTCGATAAGGTTGGAGATGGATTTGAGATGCTTAGTCTCATTTTTGGAAGTTTAAGTTTTTAGAGTTGACCTAGGTTTGATAGTTGTGTAAACAACGTCGAAATGGTGATTGGATGGTTCCAATAGGTTCGTATAATGATTTTGGACATAGGCATATGTTCGGATTTGGATTTGGAGGGCCGTAGAAGGTTTTGAGCTTATTTGTCGAAAGTTGGCAATTTGAAAAATTTGAGAGTTCTTAAGTGTTGTATTTCAGGATTTTAGCCCCTTCTCTCATATTTTGAACCCTAGACTTTGAGAGCGGCAATTTTCCGAGGGATTTTCATACAAGCTTTGGGGTAAGTGATTTCTACTCATTTTTGGTATTATATCAAGAATCTACATGGTTTAATAACACCCAAAATATGGAATTTTGAGGTAAATTTGGTAGGGTTTCTTACAACTTAAGAAAGGAAAAATAGAGGATTTGAGCTATAATTTTGTAAGGCCCCGTAAAATTTTACCAAAGATTTGAGGTTTCGTGGTGCCGAGGTAGGATAACTTGTTTGAAGGTTGTAGGTAATTATGGACTTTTTGGGTTGTGCAATGTGTTGGGGAGTTGGTGGAATAATTTTTGCAGAACATGGCATTTTTGCGGTCTATTATGCGGCCGTAGAACTACTTCGTAGACCACAGATCCGACGCAAAGTGGAACAAAAGAAAACCCAATTTTTGGAGGTCGTTATGCGGTCAATTATGTGACCGCATATTCATTGCGCGGGTCACACTTCCATCGCAGATTCAGCATGAGAAATTCTAAAGGGTGATTCTGCGGTCCATTTGGCAGCCGCATAACTGGTGTGCGGACAGTAGACCTACTGAGACCTGACCCAACCAGCCCAATTTTGAAATTTGATTTCGCGATTCCTTATGCAGACCGCATACCTATCTGCAGTGCATTCTACGACCACAGAGTTGAACTCGAAGGGTCCATTTTGGGTTTTTATAACCTGACACTATTTTAATAAATAGACTTAAGGAACCGTTTTTGAAGGGAAATTATGATATTTTGAGAGAGAGGGGAGGAACTAGAGAGAGAAGGAGGAGCTCCAACACCTTCCACTTCAATTTTGCTCAAGCCTTGGAGAATTCACAAGGAAAGCTTGCAAAATTGTCTACTAAAGAGGTAAGGTTCTAGCCCTAGCTTTCAATTTCGAAATTGGGCTGGGAATAGGTAATGGGGAATATGGTTCTTGAGAATAGGAGTTGGTTAACTATGCATGCATGTGCCAATTAAGGTGGGAGGGAGGTTGTAGAACATATATGGGTGACCTATTGATGTGGGGATTGATTGTGGGGTCAAGAAACATCACCATAGGACCCTATAATCGAATTTGCACACCTAGTGCTTGATGAAATGCCTAGGTGAGTTGAAGCCATGAATCCTTTCCTAATTATGGTTCAATTTTGTAATGTCTCTAAATATATTAAAGTCGCTAGGAGTTTCGGAACGTTGTAGTAATCTAAGAAAAGCTCAAGCGAGGTATGTTGGCTAAACTTCTCTCATAGGATCAAATTCCATGATATTCTCGTAAGTTTCAAGCGTGGATGGCCCAAGTTCTTATTTTCTCATGTTCCGAGCCATTCCTAATATATTTAGTTTTCCAAATAAGCATTGTATCAGAAATTATAAGCTCAAAGTGTGTTCCAATTGCTCCTATCACATTATGCTCTCCTTCGGGAATGTATTCAAGTATGGATTATGTATTAAAATGCAATAACTTCAATTCGTGTTTCAATTGCAAGTTTTATTATGCCTTATTTTTGGGAGGAAAACTCAATGTGTTTTAGACTCCTATTGCCCATATACATATTTAAAGTCTTGATTTCAAAATGCTCTTATTGTTGATAACCTATGTTGATACTTGAATGTGAAAGAAGTGAGTATGAAATATAAAATGTGGCCATCGTACCATGAATGAAAATTAGACTTGTGGCCAATAGTGCCAATGAAATGAAAGGAAGTGTGAAAGATTATGAAATGAGTTGTAACTCCTTTATGTGATAAATGTTTTGGGAGTATTTTTTAGTCACTGAGGAATAGGAGGTTGAAATAACCTAACCCCGAAACTACATGTGCCGGTGTAGGAGTGATTAATAGGGTAAATCCTCGTGATGATGTGTTGAGATTATTCCCCTTAATTGGGATGATATTGATGTGTTCAGATTATTCCCCTTAACTGGGATGAGATGATTGCTAGAGAAAGGTGATGTCGACTCGCACGACATTGTGGTGAGAAGGCTTAGCCGATCGGGCAGAGATTGGATGCCATGTCGCGCACATGGTGGTGTTGTATTTGATGTCGAGCCTCATACTTTGGGGTGAGAAAGCTTAGCCGATCAGGTCGAGATCGGACTCTGTGGTATAAGAATGGTGGTGTATCAGTACTAAAGATCTCTCAACCTAAAACCTTGATTTTACTTGAATATTTTCCCCACTCTTGACTTGGTATTGTATTATTATTTGGTTTTTCTCATTGATTTCATGTTCCTCTCCTTTTGTACTGTTACTCCATTTCATGATAGGGTGTTTAGCCTTACATACTAGTACTATTACATGTGTACTAACATCTCTTTTGCCAGGGACGTTGCATCTTTAATAGATGTAGGTGGTTCCATAGTATACGGCATTGATCAGTAATAGCGGTACACCCTCTTCTCAACTGACTTAGTGAGCCCCACTTCATATCAGGGTCTTGTGTCTTTTGCTTCATGTGTATAGTGTTTTGAGGTATAGTTGGGGTCTTATCGCCGGCACTATCATGCTACTCTTTTTGTATCAATTAGAGGCTCCGTAGACATAGTGTGGGTTGTATTTTGATTTGGGTAAGTTAAACTAGAAATGTTGTACTTGTAACACATGTTTCCACTTCTAATCTACGAACGTGTAATATATTCTGGATATCGTGAATGAAGTAACTGATGGTAATGAAACTGGTGTTGTACATAAAATCCTCTCATTGTCTAAATAAGGGTATACAGGTTCACTTTATTCATGGGTAAGGTCGGGTAGAAAGCGTCAAGTACGCTTGCTTAACTGGGATATCTCGGTTGAGCGTCGGCCGCGCTTCCCACGGTCGGGGCGTGACAGATATGGACTTGAATTTGAAAACCAAAATATATTTAGACTCGTGGGGTTATGGGTAGTCGAGATTTACCCCTTGACTCGGGTTTTTACCATGTGAGCCCGGGTTGACTTTGTTTAACTTTCTTGGAACTGATTAAAGATTGAAGCCTTATTGTTTGAAATTAATTTCTATGACGTTGTTTGATATTTTTGAGTTGTATTTGAAAGATTCGAGCCGGTTGGACGTGGTTTCTAAGGCAAAGGTGATTTTAGAAGGTTGATTTGGGCTTGCTAATGTAAGTATCTTGCGTAATATTTTTTTAGGGAATAACCCTTAGGATTTTACCCTATTTGTCTAATTGTAATGTGTGAAAAGTAATGTATATGCGAGGTGACGAGCGTATATGCGGGTGCTATGTGTGATTTATGACCGGATTAGATTTTAGGCTTCTATTATGCCTTATTTTGATTGTGTGCTCTATGCTACATGTTTAATCTTTTGAATGACTACATGAAATTATCCTTTCATGCTAGAGATCATGTTTAGGATTATTATCTCCTAATGATCCAACAAGGGCTACTATAAAATTATTGGTATAGTTGATTTAGCCGTAGTCATATTCTACATCTTCAACACACATACGCACTTTATTATTATTATGTCCTTGTGCACCTTATTGATGAATTGTGAGCATATGTCACAATATGATAAATTGGTATCTTGGATTGATATGAGTATGGCACATATGGACATATTGAGTGGATAGATTTGGTATTGGCACGAGGCCTCTTCCATGCGCATATTGTGGTGTTGATGACGTTGCGGCACGAGGTCTTTGTCGTGGAGCTATCATGATATTGTTACTGTTTTGCACGTATATTATACTCTGTAGTGTGTGGATTTGGATCCACCCCTAGGGTGTCCCTCTCATTCTTCTCTCTTGATGGTATAAGCGCGAATTGTGATAAGTTGACTGATATTGGTGGATTTTGATATAGAATCCGATGACGGTGAATTTTGAGCATAAAGCTGCAAGCTTTGACCGTACAAGTGAATACGTTATGCCTTATTAGGAATTTTATAAGCTTCTATATTGAATTCTAACATGCTACTCTATGCCTCTGTTATTGGTTGATGACTCGATTGTCAAGGTTGATTTATCTATGCTGAGTTCATATCTCTTGATTTGATTGTTGATGATTTTGCATCTTGTTATATTCTTGTTGTGAGTATTATAACTACACAGGTTCTTGATTAGTTAGTATCACATGCTTGAACCTCGTCATTACTTCACGGTCTTAGTATTGATACTTCACGAGTACATATTGTCCCGTACTCAAACTATGCTTCTACACATTTTTGTGTAGATCCGGGCATTAGCAACAGCGGATCTCAGGAGTGACCATTGTTTGCTGATAGAGAGGATTCAAGGTAGTGTTGCATGATCACTGCAAACCCTTAGAGTCCCCTCCCCTTATATTCATAATGTTATTTATGCATTCAGACAATATTGTACTATTGAGACATCTTTTTGTATTCTTTGTTTTAGAGCTCATGACTCTGTACTACTTGGTTTTGGGAATTTGGTATTATGGTATCTGTGTATTAGCTATTCTTGAAGATTTATTCCACTGTTTTTGTTATTTCAGACATATTATATCTTGTTTCATTGTTTTGAATCTTTATTGCATGTTGGCTTACCTAGTCCTAGCGGTTAGGTGTTATCACGACCTCAGTGGGATTTTGGGTCGTGACAAGTTGGTATTAGATCCCTAGGTTCATAGGTTCTACTGGTCATGAGCAAGTCTACTAGAGTCTTGTGGATCGGTATGAAGACGTATGTACTTTATCTTTGAGAGGCTTCCGAACTATTAGGAGAAGTTCTCTTTCTTTCATTCTTTTTCATACAGATTATTTATCCCAAGTTTGAACTGTTACTCTTCTATTTTATCATAGATGGTGAGGACACATTTTTTTAGAGAAGCTGAGTAGGCGCCAGTACTCCAAGTGAGAGCCGCTAGAGGCCGGGGTTAAGGTAGAGGCCGAGGTGGGGTACGCGCCGCAGTTAGGGGTCCTACTAGGCAACTGCTGTGGAGCTACCAGTAGCTCCAGTCGAGGAGCATATGCCTCATCATGTTGAGCAGGTGGGACCAGCTCATGCACCTGAGGGACCTATTGCACACCTAGACTCAAGGAAACTTTGACTCATATACTTAGGGGGGGTGAGAGCTTGACTCAGACGGGTTTGATCCCGGTTGCACCAGCTACTTCAAAGGCTAGGGAGGAGCCCAGACTTCTGCCGCACGTACACCAAAGCAGTTGGCTCATTATTATCAGACCGGGGGGTTCTGCCAGTACAGCCATTTGTCGTAGTTCAGTCCGACATAGTGCCAGCCTTGACTGCTGAGGAGAAGAAGAGGATGGAGAGGTTTCAGAGACTTCGTCCTCCCCATTTCAGTGGAGAGCCTATTGAGGATGCACAAGGCTTCTTTGATCAATGTCATCGTATTATATGCACTTTGGGTCTAGTAAAGTCGAACGGGGTTGAATTTAATACCTTCCAGTTGTTAGGGCCAGCATACAGATGGTGACAAACATATGAGTAGAGTAGGTCAGCTGGTGCAGCACCACTCTGTCATGCCCCAAAACCGAGGAGCGCGAACGGCGCTCAATCGAGTGAACCCGACCGAGCAAGCCTGTTAGATTTCATTCTACCCAAACCCATCCATGAATAGAGAAAATACATATTATCATTAATTAGACGAAAATGTGTTCATGTCTACAATACCAATTTATTTCCAATAGTTTCATCATTTTTAAAGTCTCAAATGGACAAGTAATATATCCACAACATAACATAGTTTGTCTTTCCCTAGCACCAATACATAACCCACACTATGTCTACGGAGCCTCTATAGATAAAGAAGAGTACAATGATAATGCCAG
>AWOL01S0006059.1:88594-104469 GCA_000715115.1 Nicotiana otophora
ATCCTCATCATCAACAACAAACACAATTCAAATCAAAGTGTGTAGTACACATGTGAGCAATTTAGAGTCTAATGCACATAGAGATATTTCACAAATTTTGGCATAATAGCCTTCATTTGAACTTGACTTAAGGTCGAAACATTATTAATGCACAGCCCATATTTTAACACATCCTCAATTGGTAGCATAACATGAATAGAGCATTTGTAATGCTTGTTAAACATATATCGTTCAACCCAATCTTACTCGGAATAGCCAATTCCATAATGAATCACTCGGGACTTACATAATTTACATGAATATCGCGGGATTCAATTCTAAGAGAAGAGTTTAGCCAACACACCTCACTTGAGCTTCCTTACACTCTAAAATGCTTCGCAATTCTTAGCAACTTCAATCTACATTAGAAATATAAAAAAATTGAATCAAAATTAGGAAGATGATCACGGTTCTAACTCACTTGAGCATTTTATCAAACACTAGGTGTGCATAAGGTTTCAATGTCCTTTTTATGAAGGACTTCATCATCCCACAACCCAATCTTTATCATTTTTAGCTCAACAATCTTCCTATACCCTTTGATAACACATGCATGTAAAATAAACAACTCTCATGCCCAGAAATTTATCTTGCTAGTTACCAATATTCAGAAAATTTCGAAATTAGGGTTTAGGGTGTAGAATCTTACCTCTAGGATGAAGACCTAGTAAGCTTCCCTTCTTAATCTTCCAAAACTTGAGCAAGAATTGAAGAAAAATTATGAAAGAACACTTTCTCACTCTAGGGCAATCTCTCTCACTCTAAAATATCGGATTATGACTCAAAAATGGCCCAAAGAGTATATTTAACAAATAGGGTCGGGTTTTAAAAACCCAAAAATGGAGCTCCGGAATATGGTATGCGATCGCATAACCGATATGCAGACCGCATATCGGTCGCATATTTGGTTACAAAATAGCCAAAAGAACTGCCTGTGTATGCGGTTCGCATAACTGTTATGCGGTCGCATAATGCACCGCATAACAGTTATGCGTTCGCATAGTTGCTTGCAACTGACTTAATCAACTGGCTCACTCTGCGGCCATTATGCGGTCCGCAGAGTGGTTTTGCGGTCGCATAATAGACCGCAGAAATGCACTTTTCCGCCAAACATGTTTCTTTACTTTCCGGTTCATTGCTCAACCCAAAAAGTCTGAGCTTATTCCGGCACCATGAAACATTATTTCCTTTGCAAACTTTACCGGGCTTTACACTTACGTACTTTGAAATTTTCTGAGGTTTTACACACTCCCACAAACTCGCAAGCACGAGTTGCGCAGTGAGTTTGAGTATCTGCTCTAGGAGGGTATGACCATGACCTAGTATGCCATGAGGTTAATAGAGTGTTCATGCTATGCACCTCTTCTGGTTTCTATTGAGAAGGAGAAGGTCTGTATGTTGAGGGACTCAGCTAGAGTCTTAGGTTTGGGATAGCACGAGAGATGGTAACTAAGACTACCGTTCATCAGGCTATAGAGATTGTTAGGAGGCTAGAGCGTAACTGTATGCAGGAGAGTAAGGACATGGAGGCCAAGAAGCCTCATGGTTTTGGAGTATTTGGTGGCGCCTAATCTAGGGGGAAGGGTCGTCATGGTAGAGGCTATTCCAGTCGACTAGTTCAGTCAGTGCTTCAGGTTTCACGTGGTGCTCCAGCTAGCCATAGATTCTAGAGCACTCGTCCAGGGCAGTCATCCTTCAATGCAACTCTCGTACGTGGTTCTTATAGTGGTTATTTCAGTTGTCTTGGTCAGGCTCAGTCCCATCAGCCACGTCTATAGAGAGCTTGTTTTAAGTATGGTGATTTGGCATATTAAGAGGGATTGTCCCAAGCTTCAGATAACTATACCTCAGCAAGGTACCCAACTATAATTCCCGCACAAGATGCTACACCACCTACATATCCAGTTAGAGGTGGGGGGAAGGCAGGTAGAGGTCGTCCTAGAGGTGGAGGCCAGACTCATTGTTATGTTTTCCCTGGTAGGCCCGAGGCGATCGCATCAGATGCAGTCATTACATGTATTGTCACGATCGACCATAGAGATGCTTCAGTATTATTTGATCTGGTTCTACTTATTCGTATATGTCATCCTACTTTGCATCATATTGGGATATGTGTCGTTACTCTTTGAATATACCTGTTTATGTTTCTACACTTGTTGGGGATTCTATTATGGTGGATTGTTTCTAACGTTCTCGTATGGTTACTATTGGGGGTTATGAGATCAGGGTTGATCTTCTACTACTTAATAAAGTTGATTTCAAGGTTATTTTTGGTATGGATTGGCTATCTCTGTACCATGATATTCTTGATTGTCACGCCAAGACCATATCGTTGGCTATGCTAGGGTTTCCAAGGTTAGAATGGAGAGGTTCGCTTGGTCCTACACCTAGTGGGGTGATTTCACTTCTGAAGGCTCAACGGATGGTTAAGAAGGGATGTTTGGCGTACTTAGCCTTTGTTAGAGAAGTCAGTGTTGATACCCCTACGGTTGATTCAGTCCCTATTGTGAGAGAGCTTCCAGATGTGTTCCCAGCAAACTTACCGGGCATGACACCTGATAGGGATATTGATTTTGCTATTGATTTGGCACCGGGTATTTAGCCCATATCTATTCCACCGTATCGCATGGCTCTAGCAGAGTTGAAGGAGCAGTTGCAAGAGTTGTTGGATAAGGGATTCATCAGATCGAGTGTTTCTCCTTGGGGTGGTGCACCCGTGTTATTCGTGAAGCAGAATGATGGTTTCATGAGGATGTGCATGATTATAGGTATTTGAACAAGGTTACCATCAAGAACAAGTATCCTTCAGTGTTTTAAAAGGCGTGGGCATAAGGCGAGGCGTTTTACATATGCCTCAACGAGGCGTAAGCCCCGAGGCACGGGGCGTAAGCCCCATAGGTATTTAATTTTTAATATTTTATAAAATAATATACTGATAGTAAATATTTATAAACAAGTGATATATATATGTGTGTATGTGTGTGCGCGTGCTCCATCCCCACAAAAAACCTAGTCAAAACAATCTATTATACGCTACTTACAAGAACAAGTAACTTGAGTCTAAAAGAATAAAGTTTTCTACATGGAGGAACAGAAAGGATGATTAACCTGCAATTTGAACTTTGAACTTGCTGATATGAAGGAGAATGGAGTTCTCTTTGTATTTGTAAAAAGAAATTAAATATTCGTTGCTTTTAGGAGATATTAGCAGACTAGCGGACAAGATAAAGAATTGGAAAAGACCATGAATTAGGGCTTCAATCAATACAAGAGGTCTTGACTTTTAAATTTAATACTTTTGAGTTCCTTTTTAAACCTTTTAAGTAATTACCAAACTGACTTTTGAGAATTTGGTTATTCTATGAAGGACTTATTCAACAACTTTTGTTTAAATTTGAAAAAGTCTCTGGAGCTTACTCCTCAATAAAAAAGCGCGCCTCAAACGCCCGGGCGTACGCCCCGAATGCACGAGCCTACGCCTCTTAAGACTTTCGCCCCACACCATCGCCCCGGAGTATTTTTGGTACGCCTCGCCCTGGGGCTCGCCCCGAAAATGCCTTTTAAAACACTGGTATCTTTTGCCTCGCATTGATGATTTGTTTGATCAGATTTAGGGTGCCAAGGTGTTCTCAAACATTGACTTGATATCGGGGTAACATTAGTTGAAGATTAGGACTTCAGACATTCCTAAGATGGCTTTCAAAACCCGTTATGGACATTATGAGTTCTTGGTGATGTCATTTGGTTTGACTAATGCCCCAACAGTCTTCATGCATTTGATGAACGGTGTGTTCTACCCTTATCTGGATTCTTCTGTTATTGTGTTCAATGATGATATCTTGGTATATTCCCGTAATAAGGAGGAACACAGCAGCATTTGAGGATTGTGCTTCAGATTCTGAGGAAGAAGAAGTTGTATGCTAAGTTCTCCATGTTATATCCCGCATTTCGTACGTAAAAGTTTCGTCGTAAGTCAATCGACGTAGACTCGGGGATGAGATTATTTTGAGGTTATAAGCATTTATGCTATTTATAACAAGTGATAAGTAAGTGTCGTAAAGGGTAAACGGTAAATGAATCAAAGAAAATGAGTTTCGTTGAAGGTTGTTGGTTTGGGATAAAATACAGTACGAGCCAGAATACCCGGTATTTATGGACTAGTGCCATATAAGGTAATACATAACCATGATAGTAAGGTGTACAAGGTATGTTAAAAGTAAGTAGTATTTTAAGTAAGTTGAGATAATTCTTAATTATGTGGGTAATTAGTTAATTATTGGGTAATGGGATATTACCTAATTAATTAGGGAATTATTTGGATAAGGTTAAAGGCACCAACGCGGCAGCCCATAAAGTGGATAATAAATCCCATAAGTGACTCATATATTATGTAACAAGGTGTCATATTATTAGAGCATACAAAGTGATTCATATTCCCTTTAGCTTTCTGATCAAGGTTGCATAATGATATTCATTTTTTTCTCAACACATGCAAGCTAAGGCTTTCTACAATTAGCAAGATACTACATGCCATCAAGTTACTTCACGTTTTTGCAATGTAAATTCATGTGTGTCTTACAAATCAAATTGAATCTCTTGTATAAGTAGAGTGGGCTGATCGTGAGTAATCAAAATAATTCCATACCAAATTCTAAGAGAATCGGTTGTTGATTCTGTAAAGCGTGAATTGCAAATTCTAAGAGAATTTAGGTATGTTAAGGCTATCCCTTATTTCTTTTGGCATGATCAATATGATACAAACGAAACTAGTAAATGCACAATTTTCATAAATGACTCTATTCATAGAAGTATTAGAGATGCCTACGTTCTTGATTCCCCATGCAAATTATTATTATATCTTCTGTTCATGGGTCTCAGAAAAATACGTATTTGATAAAGTTTATCCGAAAAGCATATTGATTTTATGACATTCCGAGAAATACTATTAACGTATTTCATATGCATCTCATTCATTTATACATGTACATTGACCCATGACTAGATGGCGTTATATACGCATATATTATATGTATATGGGATATGGAAAAAGGTTACGGCGTTATATACGCACCACCACCTGATCAACTGGTACATGTTGATGATTTTGCCCACAGTGGCCGAGATGATATGATGGGATGCCCTCAGAGGCTTGATGATGTTATGTACACCTATACCTATGCATGATACGACATTTATATGCACATGCATGATATTATAAATGTTTCAGGATTTACAAAGTGATTTAGACTTACAGGCAGAATTCCTTATTCCATGTTCCATCTATGTCTTTTACGTACTGATTTTTATGCCTTACATACTCAGTACATTATTCGTACTAACGCCTATTTCCCGGGGCCTGTGTTTTATTCCCGCAGGTGCAGGTAGACGAGCTGACGGTCCCCCTTCTTAGGATCCTTGATCAGCGAGAGTTGGTGTTCTCCATTTGATCCGGAGCTGCTTTGTATTTTGGTACGATATGTTTGTATACATATATGGGTATGACGGGGCCCAGTCCCATCCTTGTACAGTTGTATATTCTGTTAGAGGTTTGTAGATAGTTATGTATAGTTGGATAGTATGTGGCTTTGTCGGCTTCCAGTTTTGGATACATAGTTGTCCATAAAAGCCTTGACGGCTCGCCCTACATATTCCGCACGTATATGTATATATGTCTTTTGGACAGGGTTTCCTCACGCATGTTATTCTCGAATTCAGCAGATATTATTCATGTTTATATCTTAGTCACATGCTTAAGGGTGTTCGACAGGTAGGACTCGGGCACCCGTTGCGGCCCATCGGTTTGTGTCGTGACACTCCAGGTGTGAATTCTGGTTGGATTCAGTGTCATTATTGATCCACGTGGTGTCTAGCGATGAATCAAGGCAGAAGAAGATTGAGATGGTTTAGAGTTGGCCCAGACCTTTTACAGCCTTGGAGATCAGGAATTTTTTGGGTTTGGTTGGTTACTATCGTCGCTTTGTGGGGGGGTTCTCATCTATTACAACTCTATTGACCAGGTTGACTTAGAAGGGTGCTCCGTTCAGATTGTTTGATTAGTGTGAGGAGAGCTTTCAAAAGCTCAAGACTGCTTTGACTACAACTCCAGTTTTGATATTGCCTTCAAGATTGAGGTTGTATAGGGTCTATTGTGATGCTTAGCGTGTTGGTCTTGCATGTATGTTGATGCAGGACGGTAGGGTGATTGCCTACATGTTGCGCCAGTTGAAGCCCCATGAGAAGAATTATCTAGTTCATGATTTGGAGTTAGCAGCTATTGTGCACGCGCTCAAGATTTGGAGGCATTAGTTATATAGTGTGTCTTGTGAGGTTTATACCAACCACCAGAGTCTTCAGCATTTGTTTAAACAGAAGGATCTGAATTTGAGGTAGCGAAGATGGTTGGAGTTATTGAAGGATTATGGTATCACTATTCTGTATCATGCGGGGAAGGCTAATGTAATAACAGGCACCTTGAGTAGGAAGGCAGAGAGTATAGGGAGTATGGCATTTATTCCAGCTGCGGAGAGGCCTTTAGCTAGGATGTTTATGCATTGGCCAAAAGATTGGTGAGATTGGATAATTTTGAGGTGAATAGATTCCTTGTCGTGACAAAAGTGGTATCAGAGCAGTAATTTCCTAGGGTTGTCTACAGACTGTGTCTAGTAGAGTCTTGTTTATGGGTGTGTCGTGCACCACACTTATAGATATGAGGCTACAAGACATATAGGATTTTATCCTCTCTTCTTAATTTTAGATCGTGCGATATAAGAATTCATGTTCCTAATGATATGTTATATTTTCAGCGATGCCCCCAAAGACTACAACCACCCAAAAGGGCAAATCCGTGGCTAGCGCCACGAGTTACCAGGGCTCGGGGAGAGTCTCATAGTGAGATTCCATCTCACACTTCACATACCCCGCCCTATCGAGAAGATCTCTGAAGGGCACCAGCTCCAACGCCCGCCCATGTACGTCCAACTCCTCAGTCAGATGCACTGGGTCAAGAGATGAGAGATGTTATTCAGCTATTAACTCGAATAGTATCCGCACAGGCTCGACGTCAGGAAGTAGGTATTGGTCATGCAAATAGGTCCATTAGTGTGAGGGTTCGTGATTTCATTAATAGACCATCCGGTATTCACTGGGGCAGATCCAAACGAAGACCCTCAGGTGTTTATCGATAGAATGCAAAGGACTTTGAGGGTAATGAAGGCCACTGCGACTGAGTCAGTTGAGCTAGCTTCCTATAGACTTCAGGATGTTGCAGTTAATTGGTACGAGTCTTGGGAGTTGTCCAGAGGGGAGGATGCCCCTCCAGCAGTGTAGCGGGAGTTTACAGAGGCTTTTCTTCGTCATTATCTGCCACCAGAGCTCAGACGGGCCAGAGTTGATAAGTTCTTGACCCTTC
This sequence comes from Nicotiana otophora, assembly GCA_000715115.1. Classification (NCBI taxonomy): domain Eukaryota; kingdom Viridiplantae; phylum Streptophyta; class Magnoliopsida; order Solanales; family Solanaceae; genus Nicotiana; species Nicotiana otophora. The sequence continues at coordinate 96,042 of AWOL01S0006059.1, forward strand.
GGCAGGGTAACATGAGTGTTCGAGAGTACAGTCTTCAGTTTGATTTGTTGGCTAGGTATGCTCCCACTATTGTATCTAAGATGGAGGATCGGGTTCACCGATTCATGATGGGGTTAGAGNGGCTAGGTATGCTCCCACTATTGTATCTAAGATGCAGGATCAGGTTCACCGGTTCGTGATGGGGTTAGAGCCACACTTGCTTAATGATTGTATGTCGATCTCACTTCATTCAGATATGGATATTTCACGTATTCAGGCATACACTCAGGGTGTAGAGGAGCGTAAGCAGAAACAGAGGGCCGATCGTGAGCATGATAGGGCTAACAATAAGAGAGCGAGCTCTTTGGGTCCTTCTGGTGAGTTTCGAGGTGGTCAGAGACAACAATACCCAAGGTATCTATCCCAACCATCAACTAGCGCACCCCTCAGTTTGTCGGTAAGAGATTTGATCATTCCATATATTCAGGGCCTGGTCAGAATTCCAGGACCTCAAGTTCTCAGTATAGGGGCGAGTGAAGTCAGCTGAGGCTGCCCTTGCCGCGATGTGCTCAGTGTGGTAAGCAGCATGCCGGGCAATGCCATATGGTGTTGGGTGTTTGTTATACTTGTGGTTATCCAGGCCACGTTATGAAGGATTGTCCGATGAGAGGTGATGTAAGCATAGTTCAGCCAGTTGGATCTATAGCTGATTCATTATCATCAGTACGCCCCACTAGGCAAGATTCACAAGCACCAATGGGTCGTGGTAGGGGCAGAGGCGCATCTAGATCGAGTGGTCCTCAGAACCGCATTTATGCATTAGAAGGATGACAGGATCAAGAATCATCACCCAATGTTGTTACAGGTATATTATTAGTTTCCTCATATGATGTATATGCATTGATTGACCAGGTTCCACCTTATCATATGTCACTCTGTTGGTTGCTAGTAAGTTTGGAATAAAACCTGAGTTAGTTAAACCTTTTGAGGTGTCTGCACCTGTTGGGGACTCAGTGATAGCTAGGCGAGTATATAGAGATTGTATAATAGTAGTTCATAGTCGATCTAGGGTAAAGGACCTAATCGAGTTACATATGGTAGAATTTGATGTTATAATGGGTATGGATTGGTTGGCTTCCTGTCATGCCAACGTTGATTGTAGATCAAAGATGGCCCGATTCCAATTTCTAGGGGAGCCTGCTTTGGAATGGAAACGTAATACGGCATCGCCGAAAGGTAAATTTATTTCCTATCTCAAGGCAAGGAAGATGATTAGAAAGGGCTATATTTATCACTTAATTTGGGTTCAGGATGCGAAAGTAGAGTCACCAACCATTCAATCTATCCCCGTGGTTAAGGATTTTCTTGATGTTTTTCCCGATGAGCTTTCGGGTCTTCCTCCAGAACAAGAAATTGAGTTTGCTATTGACATATTACCAGATACTCATCCAATATCTATCCCTCCCTATAGAATGGCACCCGTAGAGCAGAGAGAGTTGAAGGAACAACTAAAGGACTTGCTTGAAAAAAGGCTTTTGTCAGACCTAATACAACACCGTGGGGAGCACCTGTGTTATTTGTGAGAAAAAAGGATGGTTCCTTGCGGATGTGTATAGATTATAAATAGTTGAATATGGTGACGATCAAGAATAAGTACCCGCTCCCGAGGATTGATGATTTATTTGATCAATTGCAAGGTGCCAAGTGTTTCTCAAAGATAGACTTGAGGTCTGGGTAAAATCAGGTAAGGGTTAAGGAGAAGGATATTCCGAAGACAGCATTCAGAACCAGATACGGGTACTTTGGGTTTCGTGTTATGTCATTCGGTTTGACAAATGCCCTAGTAGTATTTATGGACTTGATGAATCGGGTGTTCAGACCCTTTCTATATTTGTTCGTGATTGTATTTATCGATGATATATTGGTTTATTCTCGTTCAGAGACTAAGCATGCGGATCATTTGCGTAGTGTGCTCAAGGTTCTACAGAAAGGGAAGTTGTAAGCAAAATTCTCTAAATGTGAATTCTGGTTGAACTCTATGGCTTTCCTTGGGCATATTATTTCGGGTGAGGGGTATCCGGGTTGATACACAAAAGATTGAGGCAGTAAAGACTTGGCCTAGACCCACAACACCGACGGAGGTTCGTAGCTTTCTCGGTTTGGCAGGTTATTACAGGAGATTTGTAGAAGGATTTTCTTCTCTTTCAGCACCTTAACAAAGTTGACTCAGAAGGGAGCAAAGTTTCAATGGGCTGATGCTTTCAAACGGAGTTTCCAAGCATTGAAGTACAGATTAACTTTAGCACCAGTTCTAACGCTCCCAAAAGGGACTGATAGTTATGTTATCTATTGTGACGCTTCAGGCATTGGATTGGGTTGTGTACTGATGCAGCATGATAAGGTTGTAGATTATGCTTCTAGACAGCTAAGAAAGCATGAGAACAATTACCCGACCCATGATTTAGAGTTAGCCGCGGTGATTCATGCACTACAGATGTGGAGGCACTACATGTATGGCATTCATGTTGATATCTATATGGATCATAAGAGCCTCCAGTATATCTCCAAGCAAAAGGAATTGAATTTACGTCAAAGGAGATGGTTAGAGCTACTTAAAGACTATGACGTTGATATTTTACACCAACCGGGAAAGGCGAATGTAGTAGCTGACGCCCTCAGCCGTAGATCAATGGGTAGCCTGTCATATTTATAGCCAGAGAAGAGGGGAATAGCCCATGAGATTCATGATCTAGCTAGTCTTGGAGATCGATTATTGGATTCAGGTGATACCGGAATTACTATTTAGGACACGACAACATCCTCTTTAGTAACTAAAGTGAAGGAACGCCAGTATGAGGATCATGTGTTAGCTCATTATAGAGATACAGCCCCTCTAAAGAAGAAGACACCATTTACAATTACAGGAGATGGGGTCCTCAGATATCGAGGACGATTATGTGTCCCTAATGTTGCAGGGCTACGCTGGCAGGTTATGGGAGAAACTCACTATTCTCATTATTCTATTCATCCAGGAGCAACAAAGATGTATCATAATATCAGGGAAATATATTTGTGGGATGGAATGAAAAAGGATATAGCAGAGTTAGTTGCTCAGTGCCCTAACTGTCAGCAGGCCAAGATTGAGCATCAAAAACCCGATGGATTATTGTAGGCTATAGAGATTCCGACTTGTAAGTGTCAAGTAATCAATATGGATTTCATCGTAGGTTTACCTCATACCCAATGTAAGTTCGATTCTATATGGGTGATGGTTGATAGACTTACAAAATCAGCCCATTTTCTGCCTGTTAGGACAACATATTTCGTAGAGGATTATGCAAGGATTTACATTAAGGAGATAGTACGACTGCATGGTGTCCCTATATCTATTATCTCGGATAGAGGAGCTTAATTTACAGCTAATTTCTGGAGGTCCTTCCAAAAATGATTGGGGACTCAGGTAAGTCTTAGTACATCATTTCATCCCAGACAGACGAACAGGTTGAGCGTACTATTCAGACACTTGACGATATGTTACGGGCTTATGTGATAGACTTCAAGGGTAGCTGGGATGATCATCTACCGCTTATTGAGTTCGCGTATAATAATAGCTATCATTCCAGTATTCAGATGGCTCCATACGAAGCTCTTTACGGACGGAAGTATAGGTCGCCTATAGGGTGGTTCGATGTTGGGGAAACTACACTAGTAGGACCAGAATAGGTACAACATGCAATCGAGAAAATTAAGCTTATACAGGAAATACTATTAGCAGCTCAAAGCCGTCAGAAGTCTTATGCGAATAATCGAAATCGAGACTTGGAGTTTCAGGTTGACGATTGGGTATTCCTAAAGGTATCACCGATGAAAGGCATTATAAGGTTCGGAAAGAAAGGAAAACTTAGCCCTCGGTACATTGAACCAAATAATATCATACGCAAAGTAGGCCAGGTAGCATATGAGTTAGACTTGCCTTCTTACTTGGAGTCTGTACATCCAATTTTTCATATGTCTATGCTTCATAAATGTATCGGAGATCCTTCTAGAGTCGTGCCAGTTGACGATTTTCAGGTCACAGAGCAGCTATCATATGAGGAAACTCCTATTGCTATACTAGACAGACAGGTTCGGAGATTGAGGACTAAAGACGTAGCTTCGGTGAAAGTACTTTGGAGAAACAATAATGTGGAAGAAAAGACTTGGGAAGCCGAAGAAGCCATGAAGTCTAGATATCCTCACTTATTTCCTCTTCCAGAGAAGGATTCGACTGAGACATCACAGCCTTAAGGTACGTGTATGGATTCTTGTGTTAGGTTATTACCATTGTTCGTGTAAAGCCATCGTCCTTATTGATGCTTGTGGTCTTATGTGACATTGAATTATTGGGTTTTCTACATAAAGGGTTGGTAGTAGTACTGTTACAAATGCGAACCTGTCAAATTTATATAAATCCCGGGGAGTTAAACATTCGAGGACGAATATTTCTAAGGGGGGGAGGATGTTATATGCCACATTTTATACGTAAACGTTTCGTCGTAAGTCAATCGACGTAGAATCGGGGATGAGATTATTTTGAGGTTATAAGCATTTATTCTATTTATTACAAGCGATAAGTAAGTGTCGTAAAGGGTAAAGGGTAAACGAATCAAAGAAAATGAGTTTCGTTGAAGGTTGTTGGTTTGGGATAAAATACGGTACGAGCCATAATACCCGGTATTTATGGACTAGTGCCATATAAGGTACTACATAACTATGATAGTAAGGTATATAAGGTATGATAAAAGTGATTAGTATTTTAAGTAAGTTGTGATAATTCTTAATTATGTGGGTAATTAGTTAATTATTGGGTAATGGGATATTACCTAATTAATTAGGGAATTATTTGGATAAGGTTAAAGGCACCAACGCGGCAGCCCATAAAGTGGATAATAAATCCCATAAGTGACTCATATATTATGTAACAAGGTGTCATATTATTAGAGCATACAAAGTGATTCATATTCCCTTTAGCTTTCTGATCAAGGTTGCATAATGATATTCATTTTTTTCTCTAACACATGCAAGCTAAGGCTTTCTACAATTAGCAAGATACTACATGCCATCAAGTTACTTCACGTTTTTGCAATGTAAATTCATGTGTGTCTTACAAATCAAATTGAATCTCTTGTGTAAGTAGAGTGGGCTGATCGTGAGTAAGTAAGCAAAACAATTCCATACCAAATTCTAAGAGAATCGGTTGTTGGTTGTTGATTTTGTAAAGCGTGAATTGCAAATTCTAAGAGAATTGGTTCAGGTATGTTAAGGCTATCCCTTCTTTATTTTGGCATGATCAATATGATACAAACGAAATGAGTAAACACACAATTTTCATAAATGACTCTATTCATAGAAGTATTAGAGATGCCTACGTTCTTGATTCTCCATGCAAATTATTATTATATCTTCTATTCATGGGTCTCAGAAAAATACGTATTTGATAAAGTTTATGCTAAAGGCATATTGATTTTATGACATTCCGAGAAATCCTATTTAACGTATTTCATATGCATTTCATTCATTTATACATGTACATTGACCCATGACTAGATGGCGTTATATACGCATATATTATATGTATATGGGATATGGAAAAAGGTTACGACGTTATATATGCACCACCACCTGATCAGCCAGTACCTGTTGATGATTTTGCCCACTGTGGCCGAGATGATATGATGGGATGCCCTCAGAGGCTTGATGATGTTATGTACACCTATACCTATGCATGACACGATATTTATACGTACATGCATGACATTATAAATGTTTTAGGATTTACAAAGTGATTTAGACTTACAGGCGGAATTCCTTATTCCATGTTTCATCTATGTCTTTTACGTACTGATTTTTATGCCTTACATACTCAGTACATTATTCGTATTGACGCCTATTACCCGGGGCCTGTGTTTTATGCCCGCAGGTGCAGGTAGATGATCTGACGGTCCCCCTTCTTAGGATCCTTGATCAGTGAGAGTTGGTGTGCTCCATTTGATCCGGAGCTATTTTGTATTTTGGTACGATATGTTTGTATACATATATGGATATGACGGGGCCCAGTCCCGTCCTTGTATAGTTATATATTCTGTTAGAGGTTTGTAGATAGTTATGTATAGTTGGATAGTATGTGGCTTTATCGGCTTCCAATTTTGGATACATAGTTGTCCATAGAAGCCTTGACGGCTCGCCCTATATATTTCGCACGTATATGTATAAATGTCTTTTGGACAGGGTTTCCTCATGCATGTTATTCTCGAATTCAGCAGATGTTCTTCATGTTTATATCTTAGTCGCATGCTTAAGGGTGTTCGACAGGTAGGACTCGGGCACCCGTTGCGGCCCATCGGTTTGTGTCGTGACACTTCAGGTGTGAATTCTGGTTGGATTCAGTGTCATTATTGATCCACGTGGTGTCTAGCGATGAATCAAGGCAGAAGAAGATTGAGATGGTTTAGAGTTGGCCCAGACCTTTTACAGCCTTGGAGATCAGGAATTTTCTGGGTTTGGTTGGTTACTATCGTCGCTTTGTGGAGGGGTTCTCGTCTATTACAACTCTATTGACCAGGTTGACTTAGAAGGGTGCTCCGTTCAGATTGTTTGATTAGTGTGAGGAGAGCTTTCAAAAGCTCAAGACTGCTTTGACTACAACTCCAGTTTTGGTATTGCCTTTAAGATCGGGGTTGTATAGGGTCTATTGTGATGCTTAGCGTGTTTGTCTTGCATGCATATTGATGCAGGATGGTAGGGTGATTGCCTACGCATTGCGCCAGTTGAAGCCCCATGAGAAGAATTATCTAGTTCATGATTTGGAGTTAGCCGCTATTGTGCACGCGCTCAAGATTTGGAGGCATTAGTTATATAGTGTGTCTTGTGAGGTTTATACTAACCACCAGAGTCTTCAGCATTTGTTTAAACAGAAGGATCTGAATTTGAGGTAGAGAAAATGGTTGGAGTTATTGAAGGATTATGATATCACTATTCTGTATCATGCGGGGAAGGCTAATGTAATAGCAGGCGCCTTGAGTAGGAAGGCGGAGAGTATGTGGAGTATGACATTTATTCTAGCTGCGGAGACGCCTTTAGCTAGGATGTTTAGGCATTGGCCAATAGATTGGTGAGATTGGATAATTTTAAGGTGAATAGATTCCTTGTTTGTTTTCTCTCATAGTCATCATTGTTTGAGCGCATTAAGGCTCACCAATATGATGATCCCCATTTGTTTATCCTTAAGGACACAGTATAGTGAGGTGGTGCTAAGGAGGTGAAAATTGGTGATGATGTTGTATTGGGACTTTAGGATCAGATTTGTGTTCCTAATGTTGATGGCTTGAGAGAGTGATTCTTGAGGAGGCTCACAGTTCGTGATATCTATTCACCCGGGTTCTACGAAGATGTATCGTGATTTGAAACATCAGTATTGGTAGAGGAGGATGAAGAAGGACATTGTTGGGCATGTTTCACGGTGTTTAAACTGCCAATAGGTCAAGTATGAGCATCAGAAACCGGGTGGTTTGTTTCAGATGATTGATATACCAGTGGGAAAGTGGGAGCACATTCCTATGAACTTCGTGGTAGGGTTGCCACAGACTTTGAGGAAGTTTGATGTCATTTGGATTATAGTTGATAGGTTGACCAAGTCGGCGCATTTCATTCCAATTCTAACTTCTTACATTTCAGAGAAGTTGGTTCACATATACATTAGAGAGATTGTTTGTTGCATGGTGTATGTATCTCTACCATCTCAGACCGCGACACTTAGTTTACCTCGAACTTTTGGAGAAATGTTCAGCGTGAGTTGGGCATGCAGGTGGAGTTGAGTACTGCATTTCATCCTTAGGCGGATGGGCAGTTTTAGGGGACCATCAGATCCTTGAGTATATACTGATGGAATGCATTATTGATTTTGGGGTCTAGTAGATCAGTTTCTAGCATTAGTAGAGTTTTCCTACAATAACAACTACCAGTCTAGTAACCAGATGGCTCCGTATAAGGCCTTATATGGGAGGCGGTGTTGTTATCCAGTTTGTTGTTTCGAGCATTGTGAGGCTAGGTTATTGGGCACAAACATGGTCCGTGATGCTTTAGAAAAAGTGAAATTGATACAGGAGAGACTTCGCATGACTCAGCTCAAGCAGAAGAGTTGTGTTGATAGGAAGGTTCGTGATGTGGCTTTCATGGAGGGTGAGAAGGTTCTTCTTAGAGTTTTGCCTATGAAAGCTGTGATGAGGTTTGGAAAGAAGGGAAAGTTAAGCTCGAGTTTTATTGGTCCATTTGAGGTATTGGAGAGAGTTGGCGAGGTTGCCTACAGACTTGCTTTGCCTCCTACTTTTGAGAGTTCAACCGGTATTTTATGTTTTTATGCTTCGGAAGTAAATTTGGATTTTGAAGTAAATTTGGGGGGGGGGGGGCTTTT
>AWOL01S0006062.1:0-18681 GCA_000715115.1 Nicotiana otophora
TTGGTAAAGTTGCTGTCATGTAACCAGGAGGTCCCAGGTTCGAGCCGTGAAAATAGCCTCTTGCAGAAATATAGGTAAAATTGCGTACAATAGATACTTGTGGTCCGACCATGCGCGTAGCGAGAGTTTAGTGCACCGGGCTGCCCTTTTTAATCTGAGGATGAGAAACCTCAGCAGTAACAACATGATGTTCACTGGGTGGACAATTACCAATTGGGGTTTCCTTCTTTTTGTCCATCTTCAAACTAGTTGTATTTGAATTTATTTCCAGCGCACTCTCGTATCTTGAACCAAGATGTTTGAGTGGGTGGACAATTATCAATTTGAGCCGGTCGCAGAGGGTTTGCCTTAACTATTATTATCTTTAATGGAACATGCATGATACGTGTCAGTCAAATCTGCATTTGAACGGATAACTTGTGCGCAAGTGCTGTCTCCATGCTCCGGTTCTTGATCAAATGGAGACACCGCTAAAGAGCTCTGCAAAATAGAAGTTACATAGTCAGAAAAGAAATATCAGACAATCTTTTCTGGATTTTCCGATGGTAAAAAAGACTAGCTAGGATAAATACTTCTTCTATTATTAGAGTGTTCACCAAAATATCCAAAGCTTAAGACTTTCCTTGTTTGACATGTCACAAAAAATAAGGCGAAAACATAATACTGGTTCGTGCCAAAGAAAAGGCAAAATTGCAGACACAAGCACCTAATTTCAGCAATTACTAAGACAGAGATTTATAATCCCCACTGCCTTTATGTTTCTGGTCTCGTAGCATAGATGCAATTACTAGAGACGAAAACCAGCGCCACTTACCAAATTGGTTTTGTCGAATGCAAGCAGCAACATAGCCTCAGGACAACAGATTCTTGCCCTCATTGGCTTTTTCACAGCTCATTATATAACTTACTGTCATGGTCGGATTAATACAAACTCTTGTAACCTCATTTGCACATTCTTATGAAAGAAGAAATCCACTCAATCATCATACTCTGGAAATCACTGCTTCAAATACGAGTCTTAGCCAGAGTTCAAGGCTATATATTGCCATCACATATTAATCCTCTCCTTCAAGTTCTCACTAATACTCCATCCGCAATACTTATTTATAACACTGTAACTACTCCTTTGCACCTTTACAGATGTTTAAGATTCTGCGCGCATGTGTGTAGAGAGAGAGAGGAGGTGTAAGGTTCTTTTGTTTGGATAATTTGAGAGAAAAAAGAAGTGATAACATAGTTAACAAAAGCTCAAGTTTCTTTTTCCATCTACAGTTGCTAATAACATAGTTGTACACAAAATAATGGTTGAGTGAATGTGTATAGATATCAAACGACTTGATGTTCTGTCGACAAAGCATTCACAAGTTGGTATACAGCTTCTGGACAAATATGAAATAAGTTCCACGGAGTAGATACAAACACAGGCTTTTCAAAGGTATTCTTTTCCCACCTAACAGTTGATTAATGAATATTATCATATGTGAAGTGTGATCCTCATGAAGAACTACCAATTAAATTAAGAAAAGCACAACGGCAGAAAGATGATACATTTGCCAAGTATGGCTAGTTTGAGTCCGGTTGATTCATTTGCAAATTTTGACAAGAACAAGATAATGAAATTGGCCAAGTATTATCCAAGTGAATTTGATGAAAACAAGATTCGGGAACTTGGTTTTCAACTCGATAGCTTCATTGTCTATGCTCAAAAGTGTGATAGCAAGTTTCTTAACTTGAAAGGAATTAAAGATCTTGCAAAAGTGATGGTTGAGACAAAATTTGATCAGACTTGGACACATGTATATTTACATGTGAAGTTCACTTTGATTATACTTGTTGCTACCGCAAGCGTGGAAAGAGCATTCTCATCGATGAAGTACATCAAAAATGATCTACGCAATAGGATGGATGAAGATTTCTTAAATAATTGTTTAGTTTGCTATATAGAGCGTGGGATATTTAAGGCTGTAAGTAATGATGCTTGACTGTTTTCAAAGTATGAAAACTCGTCGGGGACAATTGTAAAGTGAATGATGCCTTTTTTTGTGAATATAGTATTAATTATAGTTTTCTCATGAACTTGTTGTCATCGTAAAATTATACTTGTTGTTCTTGAACTTGTTGTCCCTATAATCAGGCTAATGTCTACAAAAAAAATAACGGTGCACCCATTCTCTTGAAATCCTGGATACTCCTCTGCTTGGTTGCCCATCATTTAACTTGATGAGAAATCTATCAATTTCAATATTAGGATTACCTTTCCTACAAAATCAAATTTTCACAATTCTATTCAATCTGAATCCAAAAAAATTATAAAAGTACCAATCAATCATAATCGCAACCACAAAAATCACAAATTCACAATTAGAAGAATTACAAGTTACAAGTATTGGACAACTATTTGTGAATAAGGAAGTTACTGTCATTTTCTAAGAAGTGCGCAACAAGCCATGAATAGTTTCATTACTTTTAAAACAAAAAATTCAAGCAAATATGGATAGGGTAAATAATTTAAGCAAGTTACAGGAAAATCTGCTGTACATGATTCTCAATTTTCAATAGTCTGAGACTCTGATGTATTTCAAAAATAAATGGCAGAATATTTGACATAATGATATTACTCTTAGAAGCTAAAGAAGTGAAGAGCAACACCAATTTTGAAGAACTAAAAGTTGGTATATTGCTGATTTGGGCATGGGATGTACCCAATTTATTAATTATTAAAAAGTGAAATAATGGATAATTTTAAAAGAGGAAATGCGGGGAATCAAACCACTGACCTAGTAAATGGAAGGTGCACTCCTCTACCAGTGCACTACTGTGCTCACTTGAGGGTGGTTTAGGGAGATGAGGATGGGTTCACGTGAATCCACTCCCTCCCATGTAAATCCGCCCCTGCAAATAGTTCAATATTTTTACTTGATTGCTTATATATTTTTGACCAACAGAGCATCATTAGTAAAAATAACGATAAGTATTTGTCTCATTTTAAGAGCTAAATGATTAAAGGTGCTCAGTTTCAAGGAACAATAAGAAGTTTACATCAATCAAATATATAAGGTAATGTGAAAAAATGCAGCAAACATGAGTGCAGTCTTTATCATCCCAATATGATGTTTCTACTTTCTAGTGAAGGCAACAAAACTGCAATACCTGTGTGCCACTTCCATTGCCAAGAGGACCATTTTCTGATTATCTTCCCCGGCACGACTACAACTATTGTCATCAGATTGTTTGCTGCTCTTTGACTTCACGAATTTTTGGGTTTGTGTACCACTTTTAGTGCCGGACTACAAGGTCTATTGTACGCAGCTTTGTCTTATATTTTTGCATGAGGCTGTTTTCACGGCTCAAACCCGTGACCTCCTGGTCACATGACAACAACTTTACCAGTTATGCCTGTAGACAATAAAATTGCGTCGAGAAAATAATCGAGACTGAAAAATATTGCAACAACCGTAGTATTTGATTTCGAATAATTTGAGTATACAATCTCTATGATTCCTCTGATTCTATTTTTCCAATATAAATTCAAGGGCCTTTGAGATTGATCTTGACCTATATTTGTTGTCACGAACGATGATCTTGAATTTAACTAGCACGAACTTTGATTTGAACTCGTACTCCTTGAATCTTGATTTGTTCTTCGTTCTTGAGCTTGATTTCTTGAACTTGATTGCTTGAAGTTTGAAACTTGTGGAGGAATTTGAAGCTTTTGATCCACGAGCTCTCTCTTGCTTCTTGTTATAATTTTTAGTCTATACGAATACCCCTATTTATAGTTGTGGGAGGGAAGAGTTATGATAAGAACAAACTCTTTCCGACCAATCAAATTGAAGTGTGACAAGGACGCGTTTGACTGCCAGAACATGCCGCTTGCACACGTGGCGTAGTTTCATTGGCCTTTTAATATGACTTGACGTGCCTTGTCATTTTGACACGTGACATGATCCCATTGGCTCTTCTGTTTGACTTGCCGTGCCATGTCATTTGACACGTGACATTGGGCCTCTAGGAAGATGCCATCTTGGGCCTAATGAAGGAAGTGGGCTTATCGCTTGTAGCCCGATTAAATGGGCTAACCCAATGGATTCGAACTTATTTATTTAATTCATATATATTGGACCTATATAATTAATTCAACTATATTAGACCATAATATTTATTTGGACCAATATATCTTGAATTTATAATATAATCCAAATTATTTTATAAATTTAATTTTAATAAAATTTATATGTCTATAAATACCCGACTTATCGATGTGTATATTTATCTATCTCGACAGACTAGTCTTTTTTAAGTATAGATGTTTACATCATTTATTTTGTCTTACGTATACTTCCAGTTACGTGGCCTTGAAATGTATTGAGTCTCAAACTTTTATCTTCATTGAGTGATATGATTGCAAGAACTTTCCTTCTTTATCTTTCAAAAGCAAAACTCCTTAACACTTTAATGTTAACTCTAAACTATGTCAGGTACTCACGTGGGCTTTCACTAGTGACTCACTTTCCTACTTTTCTAATTCAAGTAGACTTACTGAGACCTTAAATTCACCCCTTACCACGTCCGGCATTATCGGGTTTTGTCATAATCCGATAGTCTTCAAATTAGTTAGAAAACTTCCGCATGCAACCGAATCCTTCTAGGAGACCAGTTGTATTATCTGCCTCCCATATCGGTATTTATTCTTTCCACCTTTTTACATCTATGAATACCATACATCCTCCATTGTATTAGCATCACTTTTAACGTTTGCAATCCACTTTGAGTCTACTTTTGACGACTTGAAAGCATTAACGCGAAGGTAATTTTCTCTTCTTTTCTTTTTTTACTTTTCTTTCTTCGTTGATTTTTTTGTAGGTCAAGAATAGAAGGATATGTTCTTGTTTCACCAGATGATCCATGGAATATTTATTCCCCTCTCAATATGAGAGAGATTACTTTCAAAGTGGCCCGACTATCAGAGAGATTACTCTCAAGGTGACCCGACTAACGGAGAGATTACTCTCAATGTGGCCCGACTATCAGAGAGATTACTCTCAATATGGCCCGACTATCGGAGAGATTACTCTATTGAAGCGGAGGCCATTTCATCCATTTAGACATTTATGCCCATTCTAATATTCTCGATTTGGATGTTGATGACTTTTTTTTTGTCCTTTGCAGCCCGAAGAGATGGCAAATTTCAAAGACTATACCTCTCCTTCCTCCAAACTTAGATATCTCGTAATCGAGACTGAAGATGGTATAGAACAAACTAAACTTTTGGTTCACACCCTACAAGTTGGACGGTATGCAGCCTCATGGCCTTCTTTGAGTTCATGTAGAAAACTGGACCTTGGAGAACAAGTCTACTTCTAATCCATTGTCCAAGATGTAGTCTCTCCAAGCGCCAATCCATCACCACGTAAACATTGCTAGCACCCTTCCAAACTTAGGGTGTCGCATAATTCAAGGAGAAGTACGTTGGGAAAACACAACAACAATCGAGGGTGAGTATCGTCATATTCCAAGATATTGGGAATGGGCTGAAGATATACTTAGTGGAAGCCAACAAACTCTGAGTACAACAAAGATTTATGATGCTGTCTATGCCTCACTTTTCACTTATGATTGAAACTCGAACATTTTGCAAGCATTTTGTGAGGCTTGGTGCCCCAAGACGAACACGCTTCTTACATCAGGTGGGGAACTATCTATCTCTCTTTGTGACTTACACATCCTTAGTGGTTTGCCTATTGCGGGTTTTTCGTACGAAGAAGTGGTATCTGAGACAAGAGAAATCATCGGTTTGGATGAAAAATAAATGAGATTTATTCCTCGATCTTGCGAGTATTTATTTGCTGCCTTTCATCACCTTAAGAAAGGTACGAGTGTTAACCAAAAGGTCAAATTTTTGATATAAGAAAGCTTTAATATATAACCCCGCTCTACTGCGAAAGGAAAAGAAATCTGCGCGCCTAAAGTCGATACATAATCCTAACAGAGTCATTCCCGAGACAACTACGTGGTCGAGTGATCAAGAAGCTATATTCTTCAAGCTTAGGGTGAGTCCTGACAAGAAAGATGAAACATATATAGCAACCTTCTTATTATGTTGGCTATGTGCTTTTGTGTTTCCATATAAGGCAGAGAACTTCATTCGTCCCGAGACTTTTAAGATGGCAAGCATTATGGAAAGCGGGCGAAAGATTAGCCTTGCGGTCCCAGTTTTGGCAAGTATTTATCATGCTTTGAATAAGATTTTGTGTTCTTCCCATCTTGATCAGGTCAAAGTTTGTTTTCCCATCTATTATATTTATGGTTGGCTTGCACATTACCTCAAAACCCATTATCCACTTGCTAAGGGTCCGTCTGTCCCTTTGATGGTGGCATACTCAGGAGAAGGAGCCGCGAGGTACTTTGACAAGAAGGATGCAAGAAAACGCATCTACAATGGAGAAGATATAGTTTGGACACCAACAATGTTAACTAATTCTCGACCTTATTATTATGTGGATAACGAGGCTCCTCAAGAGTTGGAGTCAAATTACTTTATGAGCTTACGTTTTAATTACCTACCTTTGAGATATGATAACTCATTCATCATCAAGCCATATAGCCCGCATCGGTTTGGTCGTCAATTTGGGTTTTACCAGAACGTCCCCAATTTTTTGGAGAATGATATTCGTAATGCCTCTCTAGATGAAGGACTCGGATTTTGGAGGATTTGCATACTGTATCGGTCTATGTCACGTGTGGCTTTTCCCCCAATGAGAGGTCCTGTGGAGAAACTTTTCTCTACCAATTATATGTCTTGGTGGGAGAAAGTGCATGGGAAGTTTCTCGAGGATAATTTACAAGCTCTGGTATACAATGTTGGGTTAAACTTTACTACTCCTTTAGGAGATGAAGATCAAGGTGTTGGAAAGACGCTCTCAAAAGTCAAAGAACCACCTGCTCCAATCCCAAAAGCAGTTGCACAACATAAGAAAAGGAAGCTTAAATCCTCAAAGACAGCTGTGAAAGAGGTGGTGTGCACTTCAACAGATATTGAGAAACACCCTCCAGTTCTTCCATTTAGCACGCGAGTTCCTCAAGATACAAGCCAGAGTACCAATGAAGATCAAAATTGGAAAAGGAAATGACCTAACCCAGTAGAGATCGTAGAGGTTCCAGGTGTTGATAGTCCCTCAAGAACGCATGCAGCTTGTAACAAAGAGGTAAAATACAATCACCTCGCCTTTTTCCTTCCTTTTTTTTCTTGAACGAATAGCTTCACTAAAAAAAATTACTTTCTTTCTTTGCCTTTTCTTTATGCAGTTAAATGCCATTGGACATTTGATGGTATCCCCACATGACAAGTCGCAAGTGAATGATGAATCTATTGAAGGGCCTACATCTAAAGTGACGTCATCTTCAAAGGCATCATCTCTTCCTCATGGCAAAGCCCTAAAAAAACAAACTTAAAATGGGATAATTCGCGTTCCACCAATGACGAACCACTTGATTTATTGGAAACTAAACTTCCAAATCTATAACATATCCAAAAAGCAAAATTTAATGCCTTAATTATAGTTTCAGATAATAGTTCGAATTTGACTTTGGTTTCTGATATGTCGACAGTCCCAAATTAGTGCGACTTCACCAAAATATTTGTATCTTAGTGTGGAAGCCTCGAGATCATAAGACTTTCTTAATTGCCAGAAATTGAAATTTAGGAGCTTTATTCTCACCAAATATCCTGGGTTCAAGTCTCACTGAATTTGAAATGTCGTGCCAGGTAATTTTCCTTCTTATACTTATGTTCCCTTCTGATGCCTCTTTTTCCTTCCCATTTTTTTAGGTCAGTGAGCAACTTTGAAGACCAATAAACTTGAAGGTTATGCGAACATGAAGACTATAACTATTTCATTGAAGACACCAATTTATCATAGTGGCTTGCCCCCTTTATATCAAATGGGATCCCAAGTTTAACAGAAGAATGTCATCTCAGCTTGATTTGCAAGTGCTGATTGAACGGATTACATTCCATCGTACTTCATTCGGGCAACGATTATGAGATTATGTATCTTTTGAACTTTTGCGACTGAACTCAAAATGAAACTATAAGCTGCATACGTACCTCGGTGAAGAGGATCAAGTCATACTGTAGTTCAGAATGGGTGATTTTTTTTTATTATTTTTTTTTATTTTTTTTTATGTCCTAACTTTTGCCCAGGATGCCTCTTTCGAGGTTTTCAATCAAGCAGACTATTTTTGTAGGCCGTACACAGTTTGGACTCATGCGGGCCAGGAGTATAGGAACATGCAGTTTTGGCTCATGCGTCAAGGAGCGTTGCGACTTCAAGGATAATACTTCTTCAAAAACTTGCCATTGATAGGGCTGATTCTCATGCCATCTGCATCAACCAGCTTGTAAGCTGCACTTGAATAAGCTTCTTGCACGACATATGGACCATCCCATTTTGAAGTGAACTTCCCTACAGGTTTATGAGAAGTAATAATAGATCTTCTTATGGCAAGGACTTGATCTCCTACTCGAAAGTATCTTGGGCGAACTCTTTTATTGAAGGCGCGAGACAATCGAGCTTGATAACCTTCAAGATTCTGTTAAGCTTCCAACCTCTTCTCATCAAGAGCCTCCAACTCTGCTAATCGAAGTCGAGCATTTTCTTCATCAGTGATGCCTTCTTGAATAGCTAATCGTAATGAAAGTATTTGACGCTCGAGTGGCAAGACGACTTTGACTCCATAAACGAGTGCATAAGGGGTCGCTTGTGTTGGCGTGCGGTGAGTTGTACTATATGCCCATAGATCTTCTTCCATATGGTCATGCCAATCCCGTTTAGATTTGGAGACGACTTTCTTTAACAAGTTGATAGAGTCTTGTTGAATGCCTCAGCTAGACCATTGGTGGCAGCATTGTACATAGAAGAGTTATGTTGCTTGAATACAAAGAGTTCACAAATCTTGTTCATCAACCTATTGTCGAACGACTTGCCATTATCCGTTATTATGTAACGAGGAATGGCAAAACGATAGATAATGTTTACTCGGATGAAACTTGCAACATTTTCCTTCTTTACTTCCTTAAGGGCAACAACTTCAGCCCATTTTGAGAAGTAGTTAGTTGCAGCCAAGATGTATAGGTGATCACCAGAGGACTTTGGCAATGGTCAAACAACATCCAATCCCCAAGCGTCAAACGACCAGGATGCAACAGTCGGGTGCAACACTTTAGGAGGTTGATGAATAAAATTCGCATGGAATCAACAAGCCTTGCATCTTCGAGCATAGTCCAAGCAATATTTTATCATTGTTGGCCAATAATATCCCATCCTTTTTATATGGAAGTGGAGCTTTGGTCCAGACTGGTGTGAACCACATACCCCAGAATGTGCCTCTTGCGAAGCTTGGAGTGTTTTTTCTTCCCATAAGCATCGCAAGAGTACTCCCTCGAATGACCTTCTGTATAGAGTATCTTTGTAATAAAGGACGTGAGGTGCACGACGACGGATTTCAGTCCTTCTCCTTGGATTTTCTGGAAGTATCCCATAACTTAAGTAGCCGATAATGGGTCATCGCCATTCTTCTTTCTCAGCTTCAGAAACATCGACAAGATGCTTGAGTTCATTTTTTTCACCTTCAGCCTCATTTGGCGGCGGTACTACCCATTTTTAGCAGACAGTAATGACGAACGCAAAATCGGTGTACAAAATATAGGCTCGCTAATCAAAGATACTATAGGATTAAATCGTCTCCATAGGGATTGGTTTCAATAATATTCTATTAATTCTTCAGCTTAACACTATCCAGGATAATAAACCTTTTGATTTATGTTATTATTGACTACAAATAAACTAAGATTATCAGCTGTAAGAAACTGGTGATACCCGAATGATTAGTAATAACAAAGGAATATCAATGAGAGAGGCAAGGGTGGTGACAAGATATGTGATCAACTATTGTTTTGGGTACTCTGTGCTAAATTCAATCTTAACTTCTATTGATTCTTTCGAGTTCAATAGATGATCATGCTACTTCAGGGATTCCAATTCTTCTTCCGAATAAATTTGATTCCTTTAGCTAACTTAATGATAATTCCTATGAATATATGCACTAAACTAGTGAATGAATGATCTTTCGAAGAACACCTCTCGGTTATTCTCCTGAACTGGGTAAATCGATACATGCTTAAGCTCTTTATCTTACCTAGAAGAGGCGTAAAATCAACCCAATTAAGATGGTACAAAGCAAATAGCAGCAAACTTCTCTTTCGATTAAAGTAAAACTACAATAAACCTTACAATTCAATCAATAACTCAGTCAGTAAGGTTGAGCAATTAACTTAAAGTAAAACCTAAAACAATAATCAATTCACAATATCCGTCAACAAACCTGAGGAGAATTACTCCATAACGAAGAAAGTATTCAAAACAAGAGTATTAGAAGAACAAGAAGACATTACAATTCCCAAATTCAACCAAACTTTCGTATTGAGTGAATTGGATCAAGTATCTCACTTTCCCGTTGCTTCCGTGCTTCTTCTCCCTCCAAAGTTCTCCTAAAATCCAAGATACCCTCTTTTTAGACGAGTTGGGCTTCATATAGTTCAAGGAAAGTCTCCCCCAAAATTACAATTTTAGCCTTGGGAAATTTTTTCTCGAAAGGACGTGCGCGGCTGCGCACCTGGGCAGGTGACCGCGCATCTGGCCGCGCACTTTGGCTAGTTTCTGCTTGACTTGCGCGGCCCAGTACGCGGTCCATGCGCGACCGCGCACCTAGGCAATTTTCTGCACTCTTCGTCGTTCTTCTTTTTAAGTGTGCTATCCTCCTTTGATCCTCGAACAAACTCCCAATTTACTCCATAAGCTTTTACTTGGCCTTCAACGCTCTATATTAGATAAAAGATGCTCCCTAACCTCATTGTAGCCCGGTATTTCTCCTGCAAAGCATAAAGTACTCAGTCAGAGCAATTTACTACCATTTAACGCTCAAACATCAGTAAAGTACAGCGAATTAGAGTGCAAATAATGGCCAAAATACATAGTTATAGCCTACCATCAAGTAACTTGCGCTTGATCACGCAGGGTTAACGATAAAGCTATGGCAGCTAAAGCATCAACCTTCTTATTTTCTTTTCTTGGCATATATTGAATAGTCACGCCACCGAACCACCCCATTAATTTCTTAGCATAATTATGATAAGGGCGTAGTTCAGGTTTTCTGACCTCGTAACTACCTAAAAGCTGATTGACCACTAACTGGGAGTCACCAAAGACTTACAATTGCAACTGCTTTATATCGACAGCCATTTCAAGTCCAAGAATTAATGCTTGATACTCAGCAACATTGTTGGAACAGAGTCGTGCCAAAGTGAAGGAGTAGGGAAGAACTTCACCTTGAGAGGTTACAAATACTACGCCATCACCAACTCCTCCACGATGTGCAGCACCATCAAAGTCCATCTTCCATGGAGGTTGTACTTCAACAACCATTACGTCTTCGTCATGTAGTTCATCAGTTAGTTCCCAATCATCAGGTATTGGGTGATCTGCTAAGAAGTATTCCAATGCTTGTTCTTTTACAGCCTTTTGAGAAATGTACACAATCTCGAATTATTGAAATTGGAGGTACCATCTCGCTAGTCGATCACTAAGAACAGGTTTTGACATTACGAACTTGATGTGATTTACTTTAGAAACAAAACGAATAATATAATCTTGAAAGTAGTGCTTGAACTTTTGAATTGAGAAGACTAGGGCCTAACATAACTTTTCGATTGTCGAACAATTCAGCTCATTTGGTGTCATCATCCTACTCAAGTAGTAAAGAGAGTTTTTTTTTATTCTCACTATGTTCTTGGGCCAACAGTGCTCCAACAGACCTTTCTTGTGCCGCAATGTATAGTATCAATGGCTTTCCAGGAATAGGGGTTGCTAAAACTGGAGGCTTCATCAAGTAGGATTTAATGCTCTCAAAGGCATTGCTACACGGTTGGTCTCACTTGAAAGGGACACCTTTCTTCATAAGATGACTGAATGGTTGGCATCTCCCAAATAGATTCGAGATGAATCTCCTAAGATAAGCTAGCTTTCCTTGCAAACTTTTTAATTCATGAATATTTCGAGGCTCAGGTATTTTCAAAATTGCATCAACTTTGGCTTGATCAATTTCGATCCCTTGATGCCGGACAATGAAACCAAGGAACTTTCCAGAAGTAACTCCAAAGGAACATTTCAATGGATTCATCCTAAGTTGGTACCTCCGAAGCAACTCAAATACCATTCTCAAGTCTTTTAAGTGGTCACTCATCTTTCTTGATTTTATCACCAAGTCGTCGACATAACATTCAACGTTCTTGTGGAGAAGGTCATCAAAAATATTCTGCATAGCCCTTTGGTAAGTGGAACCAACGCTTTTCAATCCAAATGGCATTACCTTGTAGCAATAAATACCTTTTGGGGTGCAGAATGCAGTAAGCTATTCATCTTTTGGTGCCATGCGAATTTGGTTATAGCCTGATGAACCATCCATGAATGACATTGCCTCGTACCTAGTGGAGGTAGCATCGATCATCAGCTCTGGAATAGGAAGCAGGAATTCATCTTTGGGGCACGCATTGTTGAGATCCCTAAAGTCATTGCACACTCGAATCTGGCCATTCTTCTTCCTTACAGGGATAATACTTGAAACCCATATTGGATATTTAACTTCACGAATAAATCCACATTCGATGAGTTTGTTAACTTTGGTTTCAATCAGGGGAACTAAGACCAGCCTAAAGTGCCTTTGAGCTTGCTTAACAGGACGAGCGCCATTCTTGACTGTAAGGTGATGGACTGCTACTTTAGGGTCCAAGCGAGGCATCTCTTTGTAATTCCAAGCAAAGACATCCCTAAACTCCCTGAATAACTCAATATAAGTGCTTTCTTCATCAACTTCTAGTAAAGCACTTAGGTAGGTGGGCTTTGATTCTTCATCAGTGCCAAGGTTTACTTCTTTTAAGGCATCAACTGTCGTCTTCACCCCTTCTTCAAGTTCGGGTGGAGCAGATTTCGCATCTTCATCTTCTTGAGGGTCCCCATCATTGAAGGATATGTGATAACACGATGAAACATCCTCCAATTTCTCGTCATTCTCTGTTAGAGATAAAATACCGTGCTCGCCTTGTGCAGTAACATGATACGAAGAACCCACACTTTCTTCGTCTTCATCACGCTCTTTAGTGTAGACCACATTGTATGGCTTCACCTTTAGTACCTCATCACACGAAACCATGACTTTTATTTGTCGCCTAATTCTAGAAGGAACCAAACTTTGGAAATCCTTAGAGATCTTCTGAATTTTGGGCGAAGCGGGGGTTCTTTTATTTCGATAATTTCTCTGGAACTTATTCCCCTTCTTTAATGGACCTAATCTCTCAAAAACGGAAGCCCTCATAGTTGATTTTCCACGTCGATCAAAGACAGAAGGCTTGTTAGAAGCGACGGATGCATCTTCTATAGTGATATAATTGCTGCCCGCCCTTCTTATGGAGATGCGCACTGGTGACAATTGCTTGTATCTCAAACCTTCACTAGGTTGCCTAGTTGTAGCTTCTGATGGGAGCTTCCCTATCTTTGACGGCTTATTAGAATTGTATCCAGCTTTTTCAAATAGACTATAAGCGTTAGGATCAAAACCTTCATCTGTTCGTTTTGTAGGGAGTGACACATTCTGCAAACGATTTTGGGCCACAAACCCTGCAAGTGTCTTTGAGGATAACTTTACTGCCTCAATTCGTTTTACTGGAAGAGTTAACTCCTTTAGCATGTTAGTTTGGAGATTAGATGATTCACCTTCATCTTTTTTCCTTTTAGGGACATATTAGAGCGCATAAGTTACTTTCTTGCCAAAAGACGCAATATCCCCTCTATAAGGTTTATTAGAGTTAGGTTATACCTCCTCAGTAACAGCTTTGGCTTTACCAGCAGTCACCTCAGCTCTTTTAGTTGTGGGTTTGTCATTTTTGCTTTTCATGACATCATCAACTTTTAGCTTCTTCACAATGTGGTTTGTCAAGTAGAACTTTGCATTGGCGAAGTGTGACTTAGCCTCAGTGAATGGCTCATCATCAAAAACTATCTTCTTCTCGACTTCACCCTCATAGCATTTTAAACATTGATGGTAGGTAGATGGAACTACTTTATTCTCATGTATCCAAGGCCTTCCAAGCAAGACGTTATATGAAGTCTTTGCATCGATCACATACAGCCATGCACTTGATTGCATATCTTCGATGGTGATTCCCAACCTGATCACACCTATGGTTCTTTGCCCTCCTTGGTTAAATCCTTGGATCATCACATGACTTTTTGAGAGTTCATTCACGGGAATACCAAGTTCTTTCACAATGCGAATTGACAAGATGTTCACAGAGGATCCTCCATCAACCAAAATTCGGTTTACCCTTTGATCACGCATATATCCAACCAGGTACAATGGGCGGTTATGAAGAGTGTCACCTAGTAGAAGATCGTCATTTATGAACGTAACTTTTTCCTCGCATGCGTTAACTTCTTGAGGAATAGACTTGATGAGATTTTTTGAAAATGGTGCCAACGGTAGGTCATCACTCTTTTTTCCCCTTTATCAGCATTGTAACAAGAGGCCTCAATACCATCACGGGAAATCTTCATGCGGAACCAACATGGCAAGAAATCCACCAAGGTCACTGGATGTCGTGGCTTTTGAGGGTGGTGCACCTCCACTTTTGCTTTCTTTAAACTACTAACTGGATTCTGTTTCCTTGGTTTTTTTACCATCATTTTCTTTGTTGGTTGTTCTACTGATTCTTTTCATGGGGCTCCTTTTGTGGCACCTACGACGAGTCACTAACGTCTAACCTTCATCATCATCAGGTTTATCGACTTCAACTTTGTCGTTCTTCAGTAATTCTTCATCTTTACTTTCTTTAAAACCACATAATTCTCCGGACTGAATGAGCCAAAGGTGATAGAGACTTGGTATGCGCTTGCTTTCTCATCTTCAAGCATGATCTTCTTTTCACGAGCCAAGTCCATAACGTTGTCCTTGAAGACAACGCACTTCTCTAGAGGGTGTTTCACAAGTCGATGGTATTTGCAGTAATTTAGGTCATTCGTTTTACCAGCTTCATTTGGCCGCTTCATCTCTGGAAGCTCAATGAGATTTAACTCAAGGAGTTTTTAAAAAATTATTGTCACATCAGAATCTAGAAATGGGTACTCCTTCTCTTGCATTTCTTTTAGAGTCAACTTCCCACTTGGTTTATCTTGAAAAAAAGTGGATTTCGTACTCTTCTTCTTGCTTACCTTTGTTGTGAACTTGATAAGTGATGTATTGACATTCATAGCTTCTTTGTTTTCAGACTTGGGTGCAAAATTGCTCTATTTCCTGACTTCTTGCTTGTCATTCCCTTTGCGAGGCTCATAGATGGGCAGTTTTTTGTTTCCAGCGGAGACCATGCTTAACTCCATGTCATGGACACGAGTCGCAAGTTCTTAAAATGTGCTAAACTTGATACTTTGCAAGATGTAGAGGAGTCCCCAATGCATGTCTTGGATGCACATCTATATGCCAGAAGTTTCACTAAGTCTATCTTTGCAGTTGAGGCTTGCATTCCTCCAATGATTGATGAAGTCGATAACTCGTTCACCCTTTCGTTGACGAGTATTTGTAAGTTCTATCATACTCACATTACGTCTCGTGTTATAAAAGCGATTGAGGAACTCTTGCTCTAGTTGATCCCAACTATCAATAAATCCCGCCTCGAGGTCTGTATACCAATCAAAAGCATTTCCTTTTAGCGAGCGAACGAACTGCTTGACGAGGTAATATCCACAAGTCCCATCATTATTTCACATTTCAATGAAGTGCGCCACGTGTTGATTTGGATTATTTTTACCATAAAACTGTTAAAACTTTGGAGGTTGACAGCCAGCAGGCATTTTAAACATATCGATCCTTGCAGTATACATCTTTTAATTGTTCCTTCAATGAACTCCTTCAGTTGATCGATTGGAATCATCCCTAGTGATGAGACAGGGATAGCCTTAGCGGATGCAACTTGTCTTAGGGGAGAATTACTCTCCGAAACCTCTGGGAGCTTGCCAGGTGCATGGGTGGATTCTTCTTCCATCAAGATTCCCACCCTATCTGTTAGCTTGTCGATTCTAGCATCTTGATTTTGCATGCACTTGGTCAAACTATAACTCCACCTTCCCATCAATATACATTAACTCCCAACTATTTAAGCTCATTTGCATCAAGAGTCACCACTATTTTCACAACAATACAACTTTTCTTTCATACAAGTGACTCTTACTTTTTTTCAGAACATTGCACCTTTCTCCTTATTTCACTAGTTCCACTCAAAAGCCAAACCAACCACCCCACACTTTAACTTTTACAAAGTTCATAACAATTTTAAATGCTCATGGGAGGTAAGTGGTTCAAATAGATGGTCAATTCAAATAAAAAGGGTAAGGCTTGTAATGTAGTTTCCAACAAAACATGATTACATGCTCAAAGGGGTTAACTAAGATACATAACAATTAGGTGGTAAAAGCATATCAATGTCTCAACAAAGAAATGCCTATATCACTTCCTAGACTGAACAAAACTACTATTTCGCTTTGCAAACACACGGGGCAAGTTCTAGACATCAAATGCAATGCACAGAATACAACAAAACTCACACGTACATGGCACATGACTCACTCAAGATTGGATCATCAAGACACTCTAGTCAAAGCAGTTAAGCAAAGTTAAGAACATACAACTTAAGGCACTTATATAAGAGTCAAAAACTGAGCCTAAGCGTCACACTAAAGCACTCACTATTCTCAAGACATAATAAAGTCAAGAGACCTTGTTTTCATTTCAAACCATAGCACAATGGTTCCTACTTCTAAAAAAACATAAAACTAACTACACCCGATTCAAACGAAACCCTTGGAAAAGAACCGCGATACAAAGAAAAACCAAGGGGGAATTATTACACTAACTACACAAGAAAATATTTTTGCATTTTTCTTTCGATTTTAATCCCTCAAGAAAACCGTCGAATGATATCTATCATTGAGAAAAGTCAAAATTTTTAAGCTTTTGTCCTTTTCTTTAAATCTCTACTACTCAAACTAACAAAAGAAACTAAAACTAATATACATTACTATATACATACAACATATCCCCCACCCCACACTTTAAATGGTGGCATGTCCCCATGTCACACAAAGAAAAATATAAGGTAAAGAAAACTTCCCTGATAGAGTCTGTCCGTATCGGAGACAGTGCCAGGGTCTAGATAGCAAGCCCGACCAAGTGCACGCAGCTATGCCATGACCTTCCTCTTAGACTTGGCATTTTGTGTAGCAAGGGCATCCACTCGAGCTCCCAAGTCTTTGACAGAAGTACGCATCCCCACCATTTCCTGCTCTAAGGCGCTCATTATTGTGTCCCATCTGACAACTGAGGTTCCCTCAACAACCTACTCGTGCGGGGGTGAAGCAGCCATATCCTCAGCTTGCACTTCATTACCCTATTCTGGTGCATCAGACTCATCGCTATTTGCCTTAACAGTTCCAATAGGGTCCTTCCAAATTACTACTTTATCAGCCAGAAACTTTTGTTCCCTTTTTACTTTCCCATCCAAGTCCCTATATTTCGGTACACGTGCCTCACGGCATAACCGAGTGATTAAGGATGGTAAGAAGAACCCATACCTTTGCACAGGACAACGAATGAAAATCTCGCCGTGAATAACCTTAACCACATCAAATCATAGCTATTGATAAAACACCAGATCAGTGCAGCCCGGGGACTATTCACCTCAGTGGTATTTGAGGAAGGCAGTAGGTGGCTAATTATAATGTAGAGCCAACACTTCCCTTCAAAGGTAAGCGATTCTGAATGAAACTTCCGCCCTGGCGTAACCCACACTACCTCTTTGTTGGACATACAAATTGTTCTAAAAAATAATTTCCACAGGGTTGGTTCTCTGCTATATGTATCATAGTAGTCTTCTGCTTCAGGATTTTCCCCAAACACTGGCAAACGGTAGGCCCTCCGAATGGCCTCTATGGATGTATCCATACTCTTTTTTCGAACCGTGGAGATATGGTTAACATGTTTCGGGCAGTTCACACAAAACTCCTGAACAACCAGTAAGTTGGCTTCGTCAGGTTCTTCAAAAACTATATCCAGCCATCGCCGGACCAATTCACGATACATATTAGGGCAATCATTTTGGAGGGAACCCATATCAATTCCCCTCTCCGGTATGGGTTTCTTGGGTGCCTTTTTACAGAAGCGTTCCTGGGCGGCACTGGATATGAACTTGTTATTATCAAACGGGCGAGCAGTGGAAGAAACTCGCGGCCGGGACGAGCCATCATGACCACTAGAGGAAGCACCTGTGGCTTTTCGTTTCTTGGATGTCGTCATAATACCTGTAACAAACACCAATATCAGCTAAAAGCACGATGGGTGTACCAAGAGCAGTTACTCAGACTTCACCAGCACACTTGGTCACAAAATTACATTCTCAAACTTTTTGGGGCATTTACACAAACACCTGATATGCACAGTCGTCCCGAACCCCCAAACAACAATGTTATAACCCCAATTCGACGAAAGACACACCAATGTCACACCTAACCCATCATGGTGAAA
>AWOL01S0006063.1:6095-23881 GCA_000715115.1 Nicotiana otophora
AGTTTTCTTGGTTTGGGAAATGATTGTAGGCTTTCCTTGGTCCGTTTGAGCTTTCTATTGCCAACCAATGTTGTTATCCCTAGTGAACCTCCTTTGAGCTTCTAGCCTTTCTCATTTGATAACCATGATATAAGCCTTTACCCGTTTTTCTCGTGATCCTCTCTTGGCACCCGGACCTTCCTTAACACTCTTGTAAAATAAGTGGCCTAAGGCACAATAAGGGAGAGTTGAGGAATCTGAAAAAGGTAACAAGGCACCAAAAAGACAGAACAAATGATTTCTATGAAAAGGGAAGGCAAGAAAAAAGAAAGAACAAAAAAACAAAAAGAGAAAATGCAAGAAAGATAATAAAGGAAGGGTTGATTATTCAAAAAGAGGTAATGATCCCTAACGTGAGCATCGAGGGAGAAAAATAATGAAATGAACGAGAAAGAGTGATGTCAAGTCTCTCTAGCCCCCAAGAAAAAGAGAATGCCTATAAAAATTGGTAATTCAGAGCTAAGAAATGAAAATATGGAGTGCTTAAGGAAAGGTGTAACCACTTAACCATATGGTATCTTACCCAATCCAAAATCGTTCATTACAACCCGAAATAAGTCCTACTTGATTTTGATCCGAGTAAGCTTACATTAGTGGTGATGTACACAGGGGAAAGCTTATGGTACTTGAAGCCGCACTTGTGACATTCTGTTGTGAGAGAAGAGTAAACCTTTCACAGAATTAACCTTTACAGTGAACTTGGGAAATGGAAAGTACAGGAAGAAACGTTTGGATTCCACTATGATCTACATGATAGAGAAAGAGTCCTCGATGAGTAAAGTCAATTCTTGAAACTCAGATGTCACATTAGAACTATAGGTGCATGATATGTGAATGGTCAACTTGTTGACAATGCACGAGTATTGTGTCTAATTGCTGGTCCCAACTGAGTATGGATGGCTTACCATTGACTCGCTGAAATGNTTGGCCGAAGATGTGAAGAAGAAGAAGAGGAAATCCCAAGCAAGGAAGAGATCGGTTGACAAGCTTAGGAAGGAGGTGACCAAACTTGTGACGGCTGGGGATCTACTATTTGATATGTTACTTGACCCAGACCAGTCTGTCCAGATCCATATGCACCATCTCCACAAGTTGTACTAGCTAGCCAGTCTGATGAGCCATGCCTTGCTGCCGACACTGCTGAGGCAATGCGTGTGGTGTTTTCCACTCCTACCACTCCTAGATATGATGATGATGATGATAAGTTAGTTGACCTAATGGGAGATGATGTTGCTGGGGACACTGAGATGTCCAAGGATCCATAGGGAGTTTTCTTCGCCCTCTCTTTTCACTCTTATATTTTTAACCATTGGGGATAATGCTTACTTTTATTCGGGGAGGGGGGGTGGAGTTTATTTGATTTGACATATGACACATTTTGGATACATTTGGACTGTAATAATTTGATGATTCTATTCCTTTTCTTATTTGTAGTTTATCTATCTTTAGTAGTTATTGTTCATTAGCTTCTTTAATTTTCCACTTTAGTTTTTGTTTTGTTAGTAGCATCTTCTTATGTTTTCGTAAATAATAAGGCTTTGGTTTTTTAATGCCACGATTCTTTCCAAAGGTAGTTTTTGTGTGAACCGGGTGACTCGTCCCGGGGATGGATGGCGTGACAACCTTCTTAAGGGAGTGAGTCAGTTTATATATATTTAGGTAATAATAAAAGGCCTAATCAAGTCATTCTNGCTTTAGTTTTAGTCTAAAAGTGTTGATTTATGTTCTAAAAATAACTTAAGTGTGCAAATTGCAGGAATGTTGGAGATTTCTACTCTAATGAAGAAATCCAACTAAAAAAGGAGTTTTCCGGCTCACAAGGAAAGAAGGGGCGCAACATACCAGAAGTGCGGGCCACGGATCTTATGTAGAATCCCATAAGTTATTGAAGAGAAGTGCGGCCGCAGAACATGGTTGCACTAACAATAATTTAAAAAATTCATAGAGTGCGCAAAATGACCAAGAATGAAGCCTCGCTACAAGTGCGGACCACACATGATTTGTGTGGCCGTAGAAGCTGAAGTGCAGCCACAGATCAAATTGTGCGGCTGCAGAATCACTCAAACTACAGACTCAAGCAATGTGCAGACCGCACATGGAATTGTGTGGCAGCAAAACTTCCCGAAGGGCATGTTTTTGACGGGAATCACTTATTAAGGTCATGTTTTGATATTTTCCTAGTCGTAGCCATTGTAGTTTACCTTTTTGGGTAATTTGTGATAATATTTGGACAAAAACATCATACTTGATCATTTTAATTTTATATTACGGCTTTAATTAGTGTTTATTCTTTTTTTTTCTTCATTTTCTACTATGAGTAGCTCGATTCTTACTAGGGTTGTGACCCAACCCAAGTGTGTAAACCTTATGTGTATTTAATTTAACCCTTGTTTATGATTGGATGTTTGTTATTTAGCCATGTTCATGCTTTAGTTTTATAATTAATGGTTGCAAACATTGATTAATGCCTTTTTGACTTTCTCTTTACCTGAGAAAGAGGGACCTAGTCTAGGAAAACATAGCGAACAAGAAATTGGGCTAGTTAAAGAGTTGACTAGCCTAATTAAAGGGTTTGAATTAGAGATAGGGAAAACCCGACTTCAGCTCATATCAACTATTTATCTTGATACCCATTTGATCTTGAGAAAGCCAAATTGGGCAAAATCACTATATGACCGGGAGGTATTTAGTGGGTAACTTAGAGCTGAGAGCTATGATAAACCACAATTACTAAAACAAGTGTTAACATAATTAACCCACTAGGACAACACCTAGGCAAAGGTTACATCCCTAGGCCTTTTTACCTATTTGAAAACAACCAAAATTAATTAGTCAATTTCTAGTTTCATTTCTCTAGTTTATCATTGATAGTATAGTTTATAGAAGTAATTAGCAAAAACCAACTCCATTGGAAGTGTATTTAAGTTGTTTTGTCTCCACGCATCAAGGATAGACTCTAACACCTATTGTTAGCTCCCTGAGGAAATCGACCCTGACTCATAATTGCATACTATTCTTCCAACGACCTCTTCCACTCATTGTTGAATGTGGATTGGGAGTGGATCATATATTGTACTATCCGTTTATCCATGGTTATAGCCATGTACTTCGCGTGTTTGTTGTTATTGCTCATATAGTTATTGAATTTAGAGCATCGTGTCATGAGGTTTTCCATATGGACCGGTGTTCAGATTGGGTCATGCATCGCATTAGAGTAGGTTAAAATATGATCCTTTTTCTTATTTCATGTATATTGTTCCTCCTTTGTGTGATGGGTTCATATAATCGCGCCTTGTAGTTGTATTTTTTCAGCTTGCGAGATGTTTCTCTTATTTGTTTTTCTTTCCATTATTGGGTACATTGGAGTTGTTGCCTATTTGGTGCACGGGTTGCACTAAATATGGATCAAGGCGGTTCTGGTGGCATGTCGGTCGAGTATTTTATGCTGGATGAGATGAGGTTATTGGACCTGGAATAAGTGCTACTGGATTTGATTATGGTATGTTGGGAAGAATAACGTCACTAGCGAGCTTAGAATTCGGCTATGGTTCTTTTCGGGTGAGACAACTCATAGTTTGAGCTTTTGTCATTCTATTCTCTCATATATGGTGAGGACACAATCTGGAGTTACTGATGACCATGCCCTCAGAGCCGGTGTTGCTAGAGGTCGGGGCAGGGGCAGAGGTAGAGGCCGAGGAGGAGCACGTGATATAGCTACATCACCTATCAGAGCAATAGTTGAGGAGCTGTCAGTAGCACCTGTTAGGGGATAGACACCGGAGGTGCCTCTTGTTGCCCCGGACCTCAAGAGACCTTAGCATACTTCCTGAGCATGTTTTGTACATTGGCTCAGGTGGGGGTTGATTTCGACTGCACCAGCTACTTCATAGACTAGGGGAGTANAAGCTCAAACTCCCACCGCTCACACTTTAGTGTAGCGGGCTCTCATTGGTCAGGTTCTGGGTGTGGTGCCGACGCAGCCAGGGTTTCTAGTTCAACCCGTGATTAGGGCAGCAACATCTAAGGAAGAACAACTTAGACTTGGAAGGTTCAAGAAATATTACCTTCCTACCTTTAGTGGTTTGGCTTCAGAGGATGCACATCGTTTCCTAGAGGAGTGCCAACATTTTCTCCGCACTATGGGTATTATGGAGATGAGTGGGTTTTTTTACTACATTCTTGCTTAAGGGAGCAGCATATCAGTGGTGGCGAACGTACGAGTTAGGTAGCATGGACAAGAGAACTTCACTCACATGGGATCAGTTTTTCAAAGTTCTTCTTAAGGGAATATGTTCCTCACTCTTCGGGATGCCTGGTGCGTGGAGTTTGAGAAGCTGTGCCAAGGCACTATGTTAGTGTCCAAGTATGCCGTCAAATTCAGTGATTTATCCCGACATGCACCTGCTTTGGTTTCTACAATTAGAGAGCAAGTCTACAGGTTCATTGAGGGGCTCAACCATGATATCCGATTTAGCAGGGCTCGGGAGTTGGAGTTGGATGTTCTATTTCAGAAGGTGGTAGCTATCGCTTGCAAACTATCGGGCATGCAGGACTAGGAGGGAGAGGACATATAGGTTTAGGAGAGAGAGGACAGGGAGGCTAAGAGGCCTCGTAGACCAGGAGGATCTACTAGTCCCTATTTTGTAGGCAAGGTATGCCATGGTAGAGGTTTTGTAGGTTAGTCTGTTAGTTTTCACTTCAGGCTTTGTGCGGTGCTTAAGATATCCATGGGTCTCAGGGTGCCTGTTTTGGATAGATTCCACAGCCACGCCAGCTGAGAGGCTGCATTGAGTGTGGAGATACCAGCCACATGGTGAGATATTATCCCAGACTCCGAACAGATGTATCATGGCGGGGTATCCATGCTATGTGTTCTGATCGAGTTGCTGATATCACTGCACCGCCAGGTTGGTGTGCAGGTTAGGTGGGTAGAGGGAGCCCAAGAGGGTGGGCTCGGTCCGTTAATGTACTTTCTACGGTAGGGATGAAGCTGCTGCACTGGATGATGTAGTACAAGTATGGTGTAGATTTGTTATAGAGGAGGAACATTCATATTTTGTTTCGGTTCTGCTTATCCGGGTAATTCATCCTATGTTGCTTCGTTTCGTGATTTTGTACTCTGCTTATGTGTTTACCCCTATTGGGAGATTCTATAGTGGTAGCCCATGTCCATTATTTTCTTTTATTTATTATTGAGAGCTATAAGACTAGGAATGACTTTCTGTTACTTATTACGGTAGGTTTTGATGTGATTTCTGGGTGGTTGGTTACGATTTGTGAATTAGATGCTCTACCAGTGTGGGAGTTCAGCATCTGTTGTGACCTTGCTAGCAGAAATTGAATTCGTGGAATGTTTTAGTTGGTATGATGTGTAATCTACTTGTGATTCAGAGCTAAGGATGAGATCCTTGCATTTTCATGACGTTGTTATGTTTGGGTCGGGCTGCGTGCCGTGGTGAAGTTAAATTAGGATGAGAGCCTTGTGAGTTGTTTGTATACTTTGATTCGCCCTTGTAGAATTAATGCGTAGTATACTACTGATAGGGAGTTGTGCCAGTCGGGCTTGTTTTATAGTTCATTCATGTGTTCCCTCGTATATTGAATCATACTCATGCTGTGCTTATTGGGGTTTAGCTTGCGTTGTGTGTGCCCAAGTAGTGTTGGGTGTGACTTGTTTATTTGAGTGAATAATCATGGCATCTTTGTTCTTCTTGCATCCTTGTCAGTGTTATGGAGGTTTGGAACTGGGTTCTAGCTGATATGGGGTTAATTGCCGGTTCTGGGTTTAAGTATAAACGTCTATTGTGATTATAAATGTTGTTATGGACATATGTGTAGTGTGTTAGGTCATGTGTTTGTATCTGATTAGTGTATACATAGGTTATTGCAGCTGGTTGAGGCTGATACCATGTGTTGATGTTGGAATTAGGTCTTATGGAAATAACTGAATGGTGAGAAATTTGGTTCTAAGGCCTATTGATATTGTTGGAAGGAAAAACCTTCAATTGAGGTGGTATTATCGGGCTTACTTGGATTTGGGGTGATGTGGGGTTACCCGTGGGTGTATGTATGGTTTGTTCACTCAGGCATTGATGACTTCAAAATGATTCTTGGCACGGTCGAGGACGAACGTTTGTTTAAGAGGGGGGAAAGGTAACGACCCGACCGGTCGTTGTGAGAACTAGTGTCCCGTTCACAGGCATAAGGTCTCGAGCAGCTTCGTATTATGTATTATGACAAGCGTGTGTGGTGGAGTTCGGATTTCGGATGATTCATGATCAATTTAGAAGAAGGATTCTTGTTTTAGAAGCTTAAACGGTAATAGTTGACCAGAGTTTGATTTTTGTATAGACGACTCTGAAATGGCATTTTGATAATTCCAATAGCTTCGTTTGGTTATTTTGGACGTAGGTGTGCGTCCGGATTTGGATTTAGAGGGCCGCAGCATAATTTGAAGCATTTTGGCGAAAATTGGAAAGATGATGTTTTGGAAAGTTAAGAGGTTTGACCGAGAGTTGACTTTATTGATATGGCACTCGGATTGTGATTCATAGAGTTGGATTAGCTACGTTACATCATTTGAGACTTGGATGCAAAATTTGACGTTATTCCGGGTTGATTTGATATGTTTCAGCGCGAGTTGTGGAAGTTGAAAGTTCATAAGTTTATTAAGTTCGATTTGAGGTGCGATTCGTATTTCTGATATTGTTTGATGTGATTNAGTGTTATGGAGGTTTGGAACTGGGTTCTAGCTGATATGGGGTTAATTGCCGGTTCTGGGTTTAAGTATGAACGTCTATTGTGATTATAAATGTTGTTATGGACATATGTGTAGTGTGTTAGGTCATGTGTTTGTATCTGATTAGTGTATACATAGGTTATTGCAGCTGGTTGAGGCTGATACCATGTGTTGATGTTGGAATTAGGTCTTATGGAAATAACTGAATGGTGAGAAATTTGGTTCTAAGGCCTATTGATATTGTTGGAAGGAAAAACCTTCAATTGAGGTGGTATTATCGGGCTTACTTGGATTTGGGGTGATGTGGGGTTACCCGTGGGTGTATGTATGGTTTGTTCACTCAGGCATTGATGACTTCAAAATGATTCTTGGCACGGTCGAGGACGAACGTTTGTTTAAGAGGGGGGAAAGGTAACGACCCGACCGGTCGTTGTGAGAACTAGTGTCCCGTTCACAGGCATAAGGTCTCGAGCAGCTTCGTATTATGTATTATGACAAGCGTGTGTGGTGGAGTTCGGATTTCGGATGATTCATGATCAATTTAGAAGAAGGATTCTTGTTTTAGAAGCTTAAACGGTAATAGTTGACCAGAGTTTGATTTTTGTATAGACGACTCTGAAATGGCATTTTGATAATTCCAATAGCTTCGTTTGGTTATTTTGGACGTAGGTGTGCGTCCGGATTTGGATTTAGAGGGCCGCAGCATAATTTGAAGCATTTTGGCGAAAATTGGAAAGATGATGTTTTGGAAAGTTAAGAGGTTTGACCGAGAGTTGACTTTATTGATATGGCACTCGGATTGTGATTCATAGAGTTGGATTAGCTACGTTACATCATTTGAGACTTGGATGCAAAATTTGACGTTATTCCGGGTTGATTTGATATGTTTCAGCGCGAGTTGTGGAAGTTGAAAGTTCATAAGTTTATTAAGTTCGATTTGAGGTGCGATTCGTATTTCTGATATTGTTTGATGTGATTTAAGGCCTCGAGTAGGTCCGTGTTATGTGTTGGGACTTATTGGTATGTTCGGACGGGGTCCCGAGGGGCTCGGGTGAGTTTCAGATAGGTTTGGGTTGTGTTGCGCTCATTGTTTATATTTTGACATCGTTTCTTCAAGTATAAATGCTACAACATTAAGAAAATGACCCCCAATCGCTATTTTGATTGAAGCATTAGATCTGTATCGTAATTATGGAGCCGTAGCAAAATAATTGTTGAATTTGGACATCGTATGAGCGAGTTATGCTCATTTTTAGTGTCGGAGAAGAGAGTCGGTGATGGCGCTTCGCAGATGCGAAGTTGGATCCGCATGTGCGACCTCGCATGTGCAAAAAATGGTCCGCAAATGCTGAAATTACAGCTGGCAGGCCACAGGTGCGGAATTTTGGTCGCGGAAGCGAAATTCCCTGTGTATTAAAAAAATCTGACTGCATTTATTTAGTATTTTGAGCATATCATGAGTTCTAGAGCTCCGATTGAGGTGATCTTTGTGGCGTTCTTCTCGTCTTTTCATGGGGGTCCGTATCAAACTATAATTTTTGTATTTTAATATGAATACAGAAGTTCATTTTTGAATTAATCTTGTTTTGATTGGAGAATTGGGAGTTCTTATCAAAAACTTTTTCTGAAGAGAATAATTGGGTTTTGAACATCGATTCAGAGTCAGAATTGGATGAAACTAGTATGGTTGGACTCGTAACTGAATGAGTATTCGGATTTTCTGAATTTTGTTATGTTTCGAGGTGTAGGCCCGGGGTTATTTTTGGGTTGAATTTTAAGTGTTTTTTAAAGATTCAAGCTTTATTATCCGGAATCGTTTCCTATGAGTTTTGTTTATGATTTGAAATTTTTTTGGCTAGATTTGAGCCGTCCAGAGGTTGTTCCACTCGATAAGGACATATTAGAGTAATGGTCTAGCTTCTTTGAGATAAGTATCTTGCCTAACTTTGTGTGGGGGAAACTACCCCTTAGGATTTGAGTCATTTCTGCTAATTGTGTCATGTGAAGGCCGTGTACGCGAGGTGACGAGTACATACTTGGGCTTATTTGTGGAAATTTAATCGTTTAGTGCTCTTAGGTTCTTATGTTCATTACATGTGAAGTTGTTTTAACATGTTAAATCCCCCATTTACTAAATTTACCCTTACACGTCTTATTTGGAATGAATTGATTCATGTTTTACCCTTGTTGCCAATTAAACGCTTATGTGCCTTAATTGAAGATATTGCCTCTTTATTGCCATGCTATATTTTCTGTAATTTCTTATCCTTAATTAAAATAATTATTATCCTTTCCGTAATTACTTATCCTTAATTGAAATTATTATTATTCTTTCTGTAATTGCTTATCCTTAATTGAAGTCAATATTATCTTTTGCGTAATTGCTTATCCTTAATTGAATTTATTAGTATCTTTTCAGTAATTGCTCAAACTTAATCGAGGTTTTGTTATTCCTTTCATTGTTGACCTATCATTATTTAGAATCATTGATTCATGATATCTCTCTTACCGTCAACTTGTAGTTATGTGGAAATCATTGTTCCACGCTAACTCTCCCCTTGTTGAGCTATTCTTGTTGAAACCATTATTCTCTATTGTCTCTTTTATTGTGAGCTCGTTCGTCCATTTCTTTATGTTCTGAAGCTCTTAAGTTGATTTACTTGTCATATTCCCGTGTTATTGTTGTTGTTGCTGTTGTACCGAGTATTGGTGAGCCAAGGGCTATGAGTGGTTGTGGTATTGAAACTGTTTAGAGGAAATGTTATGGCATATGTGCACATGTTGTAAAGTTATTTTATTGTGTTGTTATGTTTTGGCACATGTGGTATTGTTGAGAGTATTGTCAGGGTGTTCGCACATGAATTGTTCGTGCTATTGTTACTATTGATATTTGCACATGCGACGTGACAAGGCGGGCTAGATATGTGGGTTTGCGCATGTGGCGAGACAAGGTGAGAATATTATAATGTGCTTGCGGAGAGACAGTGTGGGCATTTAATTTATTATTGCACAGGTGGCGAGACAAGGTGGGCTATGTTGGGGAATGATTTGTGATGACTTGTGATGGCCTGGGGCATAGTTATTGTTGTTATTTGTGTAGTGGCGTGCATACCCGGTGTGAGTTAGACTGTGTACATTTTGTGGTGATCGTTTCTTATATGCCATTCATTGTCTCTACCCTTGCTTGTTTACTTGAATTGTGGTAGAACACTTGTACAACCATACACGGTAATAAATCACCGATATCGGTTTAACAAGATGAATCCTGATGTTATTGAGCATTTACATGTACTCCCATGTACTTGCCTTCTGTGTGAAAGTTATCCTGTTGGCACGTGAGTTGGCACTGCAGCCTGATGCTAGGCTATAATCCCGTATTTTAGTCGCTTATGGCACTTTAATTTACTGCACTTCAATTGAGTTTGAGCTTTAATCGGTAGTGTTTAGCACTAATCGCATGTTTTATGCTTAGTAGGGGTGATTCCAAGCGATATAGATATTATGGAATGAAATCGAGCTATTTAGAGCTTTGAAGCCTGAGTAAAAGCCCAGGGGATTAAGTCGGAATCGCTTTCAGGGGTCGAGAACCACATCAGAATTTCAAAACGCAAGGAAAGAATTCACTCTAATAAAAACACATAACCGCGACACGTGGGGAGGTGTGTGGGGCATCGCGGCTTCCCAAATTCTGCCCCAGTAATTTTTGCACGCTCTCTGACCAATCCCACTACAGCCCTGCCTGGCGCATCGCCCCATGCGGCACGCCCGTACAATGTTTACAGAGCAGGAATCCTATTTCACATAGGAAAAGGAGTTTTTGTCTAGCCACGACCCTACTAAATATTAATACATGTAAAAACGTTATTTTTAGGACTTTTGACACATCTTAGACCCAAAGAAGCCAAGGAGGAGGTGGAGACAAGAGTTTGGATCGATTTATGTTTTCCTTTTATCTAAACATTGTTGTGATGAATTACTCCATATTTATGCAGTTGTGCTCTTTAGGGTTTGATGGATTTGATGTATTGATACTTGTTTGTGGATATTAACTCTAGTATTTATGTATAGCATCGATTTGGATCTTTTAATCGTTGCATCTATATTCACTTGTTCATTTAATCGAGAGAGGCATAACTTGTGATATTCTTGCATTCTATCTTGTTGGTTGAATTCATTAATTCTTCTTAGTAATCGAAAGAGGCTAATTGAATTGTTGATTAAACCTAGTTAGGAGAATAATCGAGAGAGGTTCTCCTAAAGACCAATCCACTACTATCTCCTGCATATCTTCACTGACCTTAAATCAGTTCATCTTGTGAGGTTGAGACTTAATCGAGAGAGGAGTTTTTACTAAACAATTGAATTACTAAACTACTGAATTCGAGGGACTCACTTGAACACTAGAAGTGAATTATCTAGAGTTAAATCCGAACATTTGTCTTGCACCTATCCTATCAACCCTATCTTCTCCCAATTGATAACCTTCTTTGTTCACTACTTGCGTCGATTGTCATTAGCCAAAACTTTAGATTCTTAGTTAACTTTGGTTTTAATTACAGAAATCTCAATTGATGATCATCTTGGATAGCAATCTAGCTATAAACTACAAAAATACTATTTAACTCTGATCCTTGTGGATACGATATTATATTTTACTATATTCATTTATTGAGCATATTTAAGTGTGTGTTTTTCGCTCGTCAAATTTTGACGTCGTTGTCGGGGATTGGCAATCAATAGTGACGGAAATAGTTTTTAGTGCTAATTCAGGAATGTTTCTTTTTATTTTATTTTTCTCTTTTTACGGTTGGTGTTCTTTGACTATGCACATGCTACAGGTTAGATTGGTGCATGACTCGGTCGTCTGGGAATGAAGTGCAACCATACAAGCCAAAACAAGAGATACAATTGCGATAGTTGAGGAAGGAAAAAAATCTCCCTGAGTATATAGAGAAGGTTGGAAAATCCTCAACAAAAGAAAGCATGTCCGGAGATGATGATAATGTAGATTTGGCTCCGATGGAGGCAACCTAACGAAGAGAAAAAGCTGAAAGGGATGCTGAAGAAGAAGCTATTAGAGATGCAGAAATTGCATATGAATAAGTGAGGACTCGGAGAATGGAACAGAATCAGCCCTTGGGTGTAGACCAAATCGGAAACATAGCTCTCTGCCAAGGGTTATCAAGTGTTAGACCACCCCCAGTTGCAGTTAATAATTTTGAGTTGAAGCAAGGGTTATTTCAAACCCTTCAAAATTGTTGTGTCTTCAGAGGAAAGTAGAATGAAGATCCAAACAATCATCTAATGGACTTCGAGGAGATAATAAACACCTTTCAATATAATGGTGTGTCACAAGATGCAGTTTACCTAAGGGCATTCCCCTTCATTCTCAAAGATGATGCAAAGCATTAGCTTCGAAGTTTGCCCCAGGGATCAATTAGAACATGGGAGGAGATGATCAAAACATTTCTTGCTAAATATTTCTCCTCAGCTAAGACGGGCAAGTTTAGAAGAGAAATCCATAACTTCTGCCATAACGAGACTGAAACTGTGTTTAAAGCTTGGGAGAGGTTTAAGGAGATTGTGCGAAAGTGTCAACATAGCGGAGTTGAACTGTGGATGCAACTCCAGG
This sequence comes from Nicotiana otophora, assembly GCA_000715115.1. Taxonomy (NCBI): domain Eukaryota; kingdom Viridiplantae; phylum Streptophyta; class Magnoliopsida; order Solanales; family Solanaceae; genus Nicotiana; species Nicotiana otophora. The sequence continues at coordinate 18,506 of AWOL01S0006063.1, forward strand.
ACTTTTGGGATAGATTAACATCGACCTCATGTAGAACATTGAGCAATGCTGTTGGAGGTCCATTGATGAAAAAGACTGCAGAAGAGATAGTCACAATTCTAGATAAGTTATCTGAAGATGAAAATCAGTGGCCCTCGGAGATTGCTGAAAGAAGGAGATCAACTGTTGTTCACCAGGTTGATACTAACACATCTGTGCAGGTACAACTTGATGCCATGGCCAACAAAATAAGGAATCTGACCTTAGCCTCGATGCATAATGAGCCTCATACAACCACTGATATATGTCGAAGAGGACACCTTACTCATGAGTGTCAAGCTACCATGGAGGAAATGAATGCTGTGGGTAATTATAATTTGAATGCAATGGGTCATAAGCACCCCAATATTTCATGGAGTTCACCTGGGGGTACAACAAATGCATGGAAATAAAATAACTCCAGATTTCAGGAGAGCCCACAGTTTCAGTCTCAATAACCAATTAAGACTGGGTTAGATAAGTTGATGAAGTTTTTCATTATCAAGACAGATGAGAGATTAGATGCTCATGGTGAAACTATTAAAGAACTTTGAATAGATTTGCGTAACTTGGAGAGACAAGTGCGACAAATTGCAAATATATTGTCTGCAATAATCCCATGTACTCTGCCAGCTGATACTGAAACAAATCCCAAAGAAACGGTAAATGTTGTGACCTTGAGAAGCATGCAAGTATTGAAAGATCCCACTCCAGTCCAAAAAGAGGTAATACCTGAAAAAACAAAAGTGGGGATGAGCTAAAAAATGAAGATGGTAAGAAGAAAAAAGGTAAGAAGGGAGTAGAGAAAAAGAAGAAGGAGGAAACTGCAAGAAGGGAGGACTCTAATGAAGAGACCAAGCACATGCCTGCTTTAACGTTTCCCTAAAAGCTCTATATAGAATAGTTGGACAAGCAGTTTGAGGGATTTTCAGATATGCTGAGACAGCTTAATGTAAACCTGCCATTCACCGAAGTTCTCTCACAAATGCAAGCTTATGCAAAGTTCTTGAAGGTGATCCTTAAAAAGAAGAGGAATATAGAATAGACATCGGTAGTCAAGCTCACGGAGCATTGCAGTGCAATTTTTCAAAACAAAGTCCCACAAAATTGTGGAGATCCAGGGAGTTTTACAATACCTTGCTCTTTAGGCACTCTTAACTTTGATAAATCATTATGTAATTCTGTTGCCTCAATGAATCTAATGCCTTTATCAATTTACAGGAAACTAAAGAATGAGATTGGAGAGATAAGGTATGCACCAATATTAATCAACAGCTGGCAGATCAAAACCAGATAACACCCGAGGGGATAGTTGAAGATGTCTTAGTGTGGGTAGATAAGTTTGTATTTCCAGTAGACTTTATAGTGGTGAAGATGTAGGAGAATAAGGAGATACCCCTCATACTAGGAATACCATTATTATCAACAAGAAGAGCAATATTAGATATACATGAGAAAAAGCTCATGCTTAGAGTGGGGGGAGAAACTGTAACACTCAAGATGGATGTAGAAAAGGGGTGAAAAAGGAGAAGCCAACTACAAGTGTTGAGTGGAAGATGAAGGGTGTGAAAGAGAATGATGCATTGAGTGAAAAAGATAAGTGTGGGGTATACCCCAAGAAGGCTGAAAAACATTGTCTGCATGGATGTGTGCACTAGTTCGGGCCTGTGGAATGGATCCCTACTTTGATTCAGACCCCGACTAGATATTCAGGGAAGTTTCCTCTACCTTATGCTTTTTAATTGTGTGCCATAAGGACATGCCACAACTTAAAATATGGGGTGGGGGATATTCTATGTTGTAAGTATATTAGTATTTGTTGTTTCTTTAGTTAGTTTGATTTTTTTTGCTTTTGTTAGTTTGAGTAGTAGAAACAAATTGAAAAAAACATAAAACTTTTAAAATTTTTTATTTTTCCCGACAATGGATATCATTCGACAGGTTTCTTAAGGGATTAAAGTCGAAAGGAAAATACAAAAAAAATCATTTCTTAGGTAGTGTATCAATTCCCCCTTGGTTTTTCTTTGTGCCGTGATACCTTTCCAAGGGTTTTGTTTGATTCGGTGTAGTTAGTTTTTATTTTGTAGAAGTAGGAACCTTGTGCTGTGATTTGAAATTAAAGCAATATCTCTTGACTTTATTATGCTATGATAATAGTGAGTGCTTTAGTTGTGATGCTTAGGCTCAGTTTTTCACTCTTGTATAAGTGCCTTAAATGGTATGAGCTTAACTTTACTTAACTGCTTTGACAAGAGTGTCTTGATAATCCGATCTTGAGTGAGTTATGTGCCATGTGTGTGTGAGGTTTTGTGTTATTATATGCATTGCATTCGATGTCTAGAACTTGCCACGTGTGTTTGCAAAGCGAAATAGTAGTTTTGTTCAGTCTTGGAAGTGATATAGGCATTTCTTTATTGAGCCAGTTATATGCTTTTAACCACCTAATTGTTATGTAGCTTAGTTAAACCCCTTGATCTTGTAATCTATTTCTTTGGCAACCACATTAGAAGCTTTACTCAAGTGTTTGAATTGACCATCTATTTGAACCTTGTACCTCTCGTGAGCACTTGAAATTGTTATGAACTGTGTAATATTGAAGTGTGGGGTGGCTGGTTTGGCTTTTAAGTAGAACTAATAAAATAAGGAGAAAGATGCACTACTTTGAAAACGTAAGAGCCAGTTGAATTGAAAAAAAGAAAGAAAAAATAGTTGTATTGTTGTGAAAAACTTTCATGGATAAGTTGTAACTGTTGATGTAATTGTGCTTAAATAATTGGGGAGTTGATGTATCTTGATGTGAAGGTGGAGTTTTGGTTTGACATAAGTGTGGGTTTTTGAATGTTAGATTAGATGTATTAAATGCTTAGGGAGGTGTAGTCACTCTTATATCTAAATGTATCCTACCCGTCCCGCAGCCTACATTACAGCCAATTAAAGTCCTACTTGATCTTTGACTGAATGAACTCGACTAGTAGAGTAGTACACTACAGGCAAGCTTATGGTTCATCTTTTGTGTCATATGAATGTTGTTTCTGAGAGTGAGCAAATTCTTTCTATCTTGAGTTCCTAATTGTTCTTAAATTTTATTGTGTGGAACTACTCTATATTGTTGTGTGTGGGCACTTGATTCAAGAAGGAAAGGCAATGTTGTTGACCTCTATGTTAGAGTAAGTGAGCGGATTATAAATAATGCGTTGTTCTTTTGAGTCAAATCCTGATGTGAATATGTTACACTATTGTGCTTACATATTAAACCATTTGTCGATACGACATCAAAGTATAGAGATATTCGCAGTTTCGCGAGACTGCACTAGCAGCTCCCAATGGGACCCACTTAGGTGGTGGATGACCCTTGAACATTTTAACGGGGTTAGACGCCTCATTTTTTGCTATTTTTTACCAAGATAATTTTCCAAACACTCTCAACACCTCTCTAATATCTATCCAAGGTTCCAAGTCTAATCGAAGGTGGTTTTACCTCGACCTATCCTTAAAAGTTAGCCTAATTGAAGAAAAGAGCCTCTATGGTTTTGTGATGCCATTAAGGGTTCTTGTGAGCTAAAGGAAGCTTTGGTTCGAGTTTTTCTGATTATTTAAGGTATGTATAACACTCAATTTCTTTTGCTTAAGCTTATATATGTGTTGGTTGAGTTATTTGGGTGAAGAATTACAAGATAGAACTTGAAGTTGTATAAGACGTTGTTGTCACTTATTGGACTATTTGGGAGTTGTGTATATGACTTCATATGGCTAGAAATCGTGGGGAATGGGTTGGTTATAATGTTCGTATTGTTGTTATGCTAGTAAATATTTTTAGTATGTTGATGATGTTTTAAATAGGAGAATAAGAAACCACACAATACATAGATGTTGTCAATATTGTTGTAATATGTTGTTGGGTTGCTTGATGTTACTTTCGTGATGGATATAAGGTTGCAATGTCATGCCAATATATGTTTTTATATTCTGGACTATTTGAAGGTGTTTTAAGTGTAGGGGAGATGGTAAAAAGAGTTGGGGTTTGGTTCCAATCCAAGCTTACCGCTCGTCGTGTTAAGTAGTAGTTCTGATGGAGACATTTGTGCACTTGTTGTTGTGTAGGGTGCATTGTGTTGTTGGGTTGTTCGGTGTGTTCTGTTGCTGAAACTATATAGTTGAAGGTCGTATGTGATCTTGTTGTTTTTTATGGACTTTGGGAAAGAAATAAAAACAAGGGAGATGCTGCCCGTTTTAATAACAAATAAGCTTGTCGTCCGTTGTACGATAGTTGCATCTTTCATAGATTAACGATAACATTATTATCATTGTTTTAGATTAAATAGCGATGAGTCGATTTCAACGTGGTCATTGGATAGGCAAGTGATAAGGCATGTTAAGGCTATCTCTTTTTTCCTTTTAGAATGATCCATATGATACAAACGAAACGAGAAAACATGCAAATTTTACAAATGGCGTTATATACGCGTATATTATATGTATATGTGTTACGGGGAAACGTTACGGTGTTATATATGCACTAGCCACCTGATCAACTTGCATATGTTTATGATTTTGCCCACTGAGGCCGAGATGATATGATGGGATGCCCTCAGAGGCTTGATGATGTTATGTACGCATATACCTATGCATGATATGGCATTTATACCCATATACATGACACTGTGAAGATTTCATGATTATTGAGCTATTCGGACTTACAAATTGAGTCCTTTATTTTCTCGCATTACTGTTCAAATATTTACTAATTACCCTTCCAAATTATTTTGTGATGACTGAATAATCCAAATTTATTATTTACACCCACATATATGTTTTATAATTCATAATGTTAAGCTATTATTTCTTAACATTTTACTGCATCAATTTTGTTTTACTATTTATTAATTATTTTTATAAATTATTTTAAACAATATTTGCGTATTTAATTTCATAGACCTATCCTAAACCAATTTTCGGACCCAAATACCAACCTATACCTCAAAGAACCTTGGCCCAATCCTCCTAGCCTAAAACCAAATGACCCGCTGATAATGGGATTCCATCATTATTTGCTTACCACATCTATGTTTCTCCGCTACTGGTCATACATTTATGGTATTACAAAAGTACTTGCCCAATTTTGGCAAGTACCATCTCCAGATCAGACTTCAATCGACTTCAATCTTGGAGATTTGGACAATATTTCGTCCATATAGATGAAGAAAGGCCTGATTCGTTAAACCAGTTGGCCGATCTTAAGCACCGAACCCTGGGATTTTGAAACCCTTGGGAACTCTGATGCACTGGGATTTTGGGGTTATGCTGTTCATTGCTATTGACGATTGGAATATTACTGGGACTGCTTCTTTTTACTTGTTT
>AWOL01S0006064.1:0-58486 GCA_000715115.1 Nicotiana otophora
ACTCTATAGATTTTTCCGTCAATGTACCTACATTCCATGACCCAATTCTCAACCTACAGACACTCTTGTTCCCTTTACCTCCCTTGCCTCCCGCCCCACCCCCTAAACCCTGCCCTACCTCCCGCCCCATCCCCGTTCTCCTTGAGGACATGACCTCACTCGACCACCCCAGACCACAGCCACTCTACCTACGGCAGAGTAAGGGGAATCACTATCACACAAGGCAACATACCAAATCAGAAAAATACAAGTTGCAACAACAGGCACACTAATATGGTAAATAAACTAGTACGAGATAAGATGTTAGCAATTTAAGTCACACAATAAAGGAAAACTGGAAACGGGAGGTACCAACTCCCGCGAACAGAAAAAATACAATAAAAATATCGATACCACGAGTACCAGATATAGAACGAAAGAACCTGGAGCAAGTTTTCCTGAAGCGTGTCGGATCTGCTCAAGAGCACTGGCAAGTCCTGCTGTGTCCCGCCTGAAAGTTGTTTGGAAATCGCCGAAATTTATGAAACTTGCCGGCAATCTGAACACACCGGGAAATAGCCTGTCCTCGCCGAGAAAAGCTTGTTGATAATGAATGCAAAATTGGAGATAAATGTCGACTCTTGATAGGAAATTGAACTAAAACGAAAATATTGCCAGAAAAACCCCAAACTGGACTGGACCTATGTTGTCCGAAACCCCAAAATGACGACCTCCAACTTTACCCGAAACCTCAACTGGTTTTGGGTGGAGTCTCGATGAGGAAGAAATGTGTTTTTTGGTGCTATTTGAATCAATCAACCTTTCTCGATGAGAAAGAAAGGTGAATCAATCAGTATAAATACTTTCTAAGTTAGGTAACGGATGATTTGGGTCTGATCAAATCGAGGTTTAGTTACAAAAATCCAAATAAAATCAAAACTTTAGCAAATGGAGAAGAGATAGTCAAATCAGAACAAACACTAAAATCAAAAAGCAAATTCAAACTAGTAGAATAATAAGTTTCACAAGACCAGAGAAAGTTAAACTTCCATTATAGAAATACCAGAAACAACAAATTATATAAAAGAAAAATTCAGTAGAAGATAAAGAAGTAATTTTCGCAAAAATATGTGTTGAATTTGTATTTTACCATTAGTTTCCATGTATCAATGCATTATTTTGTGGGACTGTGGCGGTGAATTATTGTTAACTCTAAGATAGTAGACACGTGAAATTGCCGAAAGGGGAAAAGTTTTATATATTCCGGAATATCTTTACAAAGGCCCAAAAAAATGGCCTCAACAAAAAATATGTACAAAATACAAAAACTAAAAACAAAAATCCTAAGGAATTTACCCCCGATCTTCGCCAGAGCCCGACTCATTACCAGAACCATCGGGGCCTTCAAATGCTTCGGAGCCCTCTTCACTTTGGGGTTCACCTAGCTTCTTCGCCTCGACCTCAAGTCTTTTTGCCTCCTCGATCTCGGCAGATAGGTCGAAGCCTCAGGCATGGATTTCTTAGAGGGTCTCCCTTCGGGATAGTCGCCTTACGTACTCAGCAGTGGTCTTCAGGCGGGCCTCAGCTGCTTCAACATCGGGCTTGTATTGGGCCACCATCTCGTCAGCATCGGCAGAGGTTATCTCCAACTTGGACCTCGTTATTTCAAGCTCCTTACCAAGGGCATCCCATTCAGCGATGGCCGAGCCCAATTGCGTTCGGAGATCCTCATTTTTAGCCCGTGTATCAGCCTTCTCCTTCGCCACCTGATGATGAACTTTCACCGAAGATAGTTTGGCCTGGGCGGTCTCCTTCTCCGAGGTCAGCAGGTCCATCTTGCTTGTCCACCCGTCGGCTATTACTTGGATCTCGTCCATCTCCTTTCGGAGTTGGTCGATCTTCTGCTGGACCTGCAAGGTATTGTTGTTAGCTACTATGACCGAACCCTCATTTCTAACTTCAAAAACCTTTACCTTTTCCACCAAGTCGGCGTGTTCCTGCCTTAAGGCCGATTCTTCTTTTTGAGCTACATCGAGTTCAAGCTGAGAAGTTTGTACATGTCCCTTTTCTGGGCAAGCTCCTTGATCTCGAGTTCAAGCTAATTAACCTCAACCCGGTACCTAAGAAAACTCTCGTGGTAAAGTATAGAGGCCTGCAAAAAGGCAAAAAATGTGAGAAACATCAAACACGAATAACAATGATGAAAAGTAATGATTCCTTACCCGGTTTAGCGTCTGCTGTGCCTCATTGAAAAGGAATGACACATTCACCTCATTTATTTTTGCCTGGTCCTTCTCGGTCACCAGACATCAGAGGTAGCTAGATAATCCCCACAGGAGCAAACAAAACCCCAGCATCCTCTGGGATGGTCAGTAGAACCGATCTCTTGCGACCGGGGTCCACACTCGGAGCGGGGAACTGATTGATCAATTTTGGGCTCGAGCTCGGCCCACCAACTTTCGAGGATGTGTCCTTCTTCGAAACTTCCAGATCGCCCAGCCCGGAGAAGTCTTCCAAAGGAGATGATTCCACGCCATCGAAAAAGAAGTGAAGGGGATCGTCCGCACCATGGACCCCCTCATTGGACTTCTCCTTTCTCGCTTGGACCTCCTCGAGCATGGACTCAATTGTAACACCCCAAGAAGTTTTGAAGTGCTTAAAGGTTATTAAGGAGTTTAAAGTATATTAACAACATGGATTTGTTGAGAATGAGGGTTAATAGTATGAAAAACATCATTTGGACACTAAAATATATGTGCAACAAGTTTTGGGACGTATTAAGGATGTTTAGAAATGAGGAGAAATAGTTTGGAAGAAGTTGCAAATGTAAGTGAAAAAGATGTGCAAAGTCGCACATAACCCGACTTTGAATGAGTATAACTTGTATGTTATAAAATATTTTCCCATAATTCTTGGTCCTAAATTGTAGCTCTTTGACTCTAGTTTTCAAAAAAGTAAACCATTCATCATTTGTATATTTATATAAAGCGTTATAAGCATTTTAGTGAAAGGTGTCCAGTAGGAAAAAACTTAAATCATGAGGTACAACCTATGATGCATGAGGTACAACTCACGACAGCAGCCAACCTGCATAAAACCAGTGACAGGCAACCTCATGTTTTGGGGATATTTTGAGTTGGGGTTTTGGGATAAGTTGAAGATTGAGCTTGGGACTTTGTCTACTAATCAAGGTAAGTTTTTGGATTACTTTTGAGTTAATTACTACTCCTAAATACTAGTATTAACATAATTCAATCTTGAAAGTTCTTAGAAATCTTCAAGTTGGTCAAGAACACCCCAAAGTTGATTTTCAAGATTTGGTCTTCCTAAGGTAATTCCAATAACTCTAACGCATTGATTATGATTGTTTATAAAAGCTTACGATATTTATTACGAGTTGTAATAGTTGGAAGGTTAGATTATAAAACCATAGTTCATGGCGTGAATAATGCTCTTGAAGAAATGAGGGAGAAGATGAATAGTATCCTTGGGAATGGGAATTAATGAATGCAATGAACCTATTGAATCATTTGTCTGCTAAATTGAAAGTGATAACTAGGATTCATCCAAATTAAATTGTTTAGAAATACTTATTAGTTAAGGAAGGCGATGAATAGTGACTTGGCGGCGTTGGGTAATTAATGTAGTATCATTAATAACTTCAAATGCACATGAAATGCTAAGAAAGGGATTGATTAAGGAAAAACATGAAACGTGTGGGTGAATTGAGAATCTTGAAGGCTTGTAGATTATGTTTGGAGAAGTTTTGATGTACTTGATGCCTTTAAATGTAGATATCGACTTTTGGATATCTTTGAGCATTTGAATCAAATTGGAGATCGTAGTATTATCTTTGGATATCTTTCTCTAAAATCATGCTTAAGTTAATACATGAGATTGCTTGTAAATGTGCATCCGTACTTGTGGGGACAAGCGGGGAAGGATGTTATCATATGTTTTGAGTTGTGTTGTATATAAACAATCTTGTTGTTTTATAAAATAAAAATCTTATTTTTAAAGGCTTGACGGCAAATGACGCTTGAGGCAATTATTATAAGTTTTATTTAAACTTATGTATTGAAAAGGATATAAAATGTTTGAGTGCTAAAAATGTATTTTCATGAAAGGTATTTCTTTTTAAACGTGATTAATAAATACCATTTGATGTATCTTTAAAAGATGGGTAATAAATTACTAAGGGCTTTAACATGAAAAAGATTTTGTATTTGATTTTGTTCAAATTGTTTAGTTTTGCCATGAGCTATGATTTAATAAAATAGATCCTTTAAGGCTACTACGTTATGAATCTAATTTTGGAACATTAACTATTTTGGGAGTTACTTGTGTTCACCGAGATTGGCTTCGGATATATCGTGTTCGTCGTTATGAAACTACACATGCCGGTGTAGGCGTAGATGGCCACTTTGTGGTATAGACTACGGTAGAGTGCTCTTCCTCGAGATGGTATTTTGTGCTATTATTAGCATGGCTGAGTCAATTCGTGCAGCACTACAATGAGACGAACTGAGTAAGTAGGGTATATGATACTTGCCGCTAGGTACATAACCTAGTTGACTTTCTTGTGTCGGTGATGGTATAATACTCCCACTGAAAAGATAAACAATTATTTTCTTATGTTTAGGCCTAAGGAACTGGAAGTGATTTCAGTGACTTAATGCAATTGAATCTTTTTTATATGATTGATATAGATATTTTAGAAGTTTATATTTCACTAGTCTTTTATTTAAAATAATAAAAAGCTTGAATTGATATAATTATTATCGTTTCATATCAAATATTGGTTGCATTAATTTTGTAAAAATGTGTCCCAGTAGCTTGAGTTAGAGAGAGTCTATGATACTTATTGAGCACCATGGTCGTGTACTCAGCCCTCAGGGGCCCTCTCCAGGGCCTTGCTTACTTTACATATTTTAGGATGAGGTATGACACATGACTATGGACAGGGCTAGGATGATTCTCTTCCTGAGGTATATGGTGAGGCTCCACTTTATTCCGTGGTAGCTATCATATTGTTCTCATTTTCTTTTAGTTACGAATTATCTTAAGTATTTACATCTATTCTTTAGTAGAGGCTCCATAGATAGTTATGTTAGGTGGTATGATGAGATTGTACACAACATATATGAAATAATATATATTTTATTTTGATTTCATTATTCTTATGAAATGCTTTATGTATGGTTTTAGTTATGAAAAATATTTCATAATTTGATTTGAAAATGTATAAATTTTCTAATGGCTTCCACAATAAATTATTTGTTTATGCATATGGTTGGGGTATATCACATGAGTTAGTTCAGTCGATTCGGGTAGTGTGCCGAGTGCCGGTCACCTGTATTTGGGTCGTGACATCAGTGTAGGAGGGCATCCTCGAGATCTCAATTATATCGGGCGCTTCCTTTGGAGCAGAGCCGACATCCTGGGGAGTCTCACCTAGGGTATCCATATCGATCTTTTGAGTTGGAGGGGGGTCGATATCACGAGTCTCCCTCTCGAATGCCTCCGATTCCCTAGGATAAGTCGTCACATGGGTAATAAAATAGGTTCATCCTCGGGCTTGGCCCTAAGCCGGAGAAGATAGTCGGAATCCGACACATGAGAACTGGAGCCCCTCCTGGGCTTGCGGGCCACCCTTTTCTTTGGTTTCTTCACCTCGGAGCCTGAAGGTTTTCTCTTCCTTTTCTTCTTTTCCTCAGTAGCAGCAACAGAGGGATCAACAGATGGGGGCACATCCTCGTCCCCCTCTAGAGGCCTAAGGTTGGTGGTTTTAGGCAAACTTGCAATAATAAAGGGGAAGATGAGTTAGTGTAACGAAAGATAGAAACATGGCATTAACTATTGAGAAAGAGGCCTTACCATGAGAACATGCCTCCCATCGGGACTTCGAGAGTCTGCGCCATTTGCGCTCGAAGTACGACATCTTAGTACAGATGCCCTCGATCCATTCCTTTAGTCGGGGAACCGCATTCAGAACCCGGACGAAACTGCACAACCACAAGCATGAAAGAGAAGAAACAAATTAAAGAAAAAGAATTTTGATGTTTAAAGAGAGATTGCACTTACGAGACACATTCCACTTCTCCGGGAATGACATGTATTCGGGGGGAGTCAAATCCTTGGTCTTCACTCGAACGAAGTATCCCTGCTAGCCCCGGTCTTGGTCTTCGTCGATACTCAAAAAGTAGGCCTTGCTTGCCCGGTGAGTAAGCTTGATCAGTCCCCCTCAGAATATTCGGGGACTGTATAATCGAATAGGTGATCGATCGTGAACCAACAAGACTCGGTCTCATTCCCAAAGTAGCGGAGGAGGATCACGAACCTCCATAGTGATGGATGGATTTGCCCGAGGCATACCTTATACCTCTTGCAAAAGTCTAGAATGATTGGGTCCATCGGGCCCAATGTGAAGGGGTAAGTATAAACACTTAAGTACCCCTCCACCTGGGTAGTAACAACGTCCTTGGGCCTGGGGACTACTACGTCATTGCCCTCCCAATTGCTGTCCTTTCGAACTATATGAAGAACGTCTTCAGTCACGGAGCATATGTACCTCGAAACTCCTTCGCCCTGGTCATGTTTGCATGAGGGCTTCTCGACTTTAAAGTCATCTGCAATTGAGCAGCCCCCGGTAATGAACGCTTTCAAGGGAGGCTCGGGGTCGTTCATTAGCAACCACATCGGGGGAAACCGTTTCAAGAGTGACTACTTCAGGGGCAACCGCCTCAGTACCAGCAACCGGCTAAGAAAATGAAGAGGCAACTTGTTGAGGAACAGATTTCGATGTTTTGGCCATTGTTATCTAGGGGAGGTTTTGAAAATATGAAGAAAGAATGCAAAGTTTTAGAAAAACAGGTTTTGAAAATGAAGAACAAAGTATGAAGATTTGAAGAAAATTTTGGTAAAAACCTGAAAATCGCAGCGAAAATTAAAGAACAAGGATGAAGATATGAAAGTTTGGATGAAGTTTGATGATAGCTGGAAAGCTCGAAGGTAATAGCTTGGTCAAATGTAGAAAAGGAACAAATGATAGAGGCTTTTATAAGAAAAAGGCGACGCTTCGCATTCGGGGGCAACCAGACGATGAGCGACACGTGTTTGAAGTCAGAACGACGTGACTGATGGGACGTTTCGTCTCCCTCGTTGTAATGTACGGAGGAAGGAACCGGAGAGCATCTGTCGTTTCCCTTCATTTCAACAAGCCTACTATCTGAGAAACGAGGGGACTATCTATATACAGGTGAAATCGAGCCTAGTGAGCGCCCCGATTTCCTAGGGAGGCAAACAGAGCAGGGTTGTGAATGTAAGGAATCAAAATCAGAGAGAGGAGTCTCTCATATCAGGGCCCGAGAAAAATACCTGCCCTCGAAGCCATCAGGACCATATCCTCCGGGTCCGGTTCGTGTCCCAAGACCTCGAAGAACTTTACCAAACAACCGTACACGACTAACAAATGCCTGTGATGTCCGCGCCCAACCAGATATCACGGCGCGAATCTCGGACCGTATCGACAGCGTAATGACCCGGACGATTGTTTTGAGAGTATTAGCCCGAACCCCTATTTATTGCTCCCTCTATTTAATTTTTGGGTTTTATGACTTTCCGGGAGGATTTGTCTTTGGTTTCGGAGTGAAATTGGGACACATAGTCCTTAAAATGGAAGCTTAAGTTGTAGGAATCGACCGTAGTTTAAACTGTGTGAAGACGACTCCAAAATAGAGTTTCGATGGTTCTAATAGCTTCATAGGGTGATCTTGATCTTAGGAGCGTGTTCAGATATTGAATTGGAGGTCTGTAGGTCATTTTAGCGTCAATTGGCGAAAGTTGGAAATTTTATGAATTTTTGGAAGGTATGATCGGGAGTGGACTTTTTTATATCGGGGTCAGATTTTGAATCCGAAAGTTGGAGTAAGTCCGTAATGTCAATTATGACATGTATACAAAATTTGAGGTCAATCAGACTTAATTTGATAGGTTTCAGCATCAGATGTAGAAGTTTAAAGTTTTAAAGTTCATTAGGCTTGAATCAATGTGCGATTTGTGTTTTTAGCGTGTTTGATATGATTTAAAGGCTCGACTAGTTTCGTATGATATTATAGGACTTGCTGCTATGTTTGGTTGAGGTCCCGGAGGTCTCGGGTGGATTCTGGATGGTTAACGGATCAAAAATTAGACTTTGAGCATAGTTGAAGCTTTGTTGTGTCTGGTGTAATCGCACTTGCGCATTTTGGGCCGCAGGTGAGGCACCGCAGATGCGGCCTTCGATCCACAGAAGCGGAATTGGGACTGTCCAGCTGAGCCTGCAGGTGCGGTCATGGCCCCGCAGAAGCGAGAAGATGGGCGCAGATACGGAAAGTGCGCAGGTGCGATGGCGAGTTCCGCACCTGCGGTTGTGCAGATGCGAGGGAGAAGACCGCAGAAGCGGAGGCCCAACTCTAGTGGTTAATCGCAGAAGTGGTGCATTTTCTGCAAATGAGGTCAAGTGATCCGCAGAAGCAGAAGTCTGGGCAGACTCTATTAATTCAAGGGTTCGGGATTTTTATTATTTTGGACATTTTGAACTCGGGTCTTGGCGATGTTTTAGAGCATTTTCGAGAGATTTTTTGAGATAAGTCCCTTGTGCTAATTTTTTATCAATAATCTTGTTTCTCCATTGATTTTCCTACCTAGTTAGTGTGTATTTAAGGTGAAAATCTGGAGTTGGAGGTTAGGGATTTGGAGAGTTGATTTGAGGAATTGAGTTGCGATTTGGTGTTGGATTTTGGTAACTTTGGTATGGGTGAACTCGTGGTCGAGTGGGTGTCCATATTTTGTGACTTTTACCCGATTTCGAGATGTGGGCCCAGGTTGACCTTTTGGGCCAAATTTTTTATTCTTTGCTAAAGTCGTAGTTTCATTATTTAAATTAGTTTCTTGTAATTAAATTTATAGTGTGAAATTATTTTGGCTAGATTCGATCCGATCGGAGTTGAAAAGTTGAGAGAAAGGCATACTACTTGACTGATTGGGCGAGATTTGAGGTAAGTGACTTGTCTAACCTTGGGGGGAGGGGGGGAGGAAAATTCCCTTAGGATTTGGTACTGTTGTAACAATTTATGATATGTGAGTGCCGTGTACGCGAGGTGACGAGTGCGTACACAGGCTGATTATGAAAAATTCGGTCCATGCTGATTTGTCATCTTTTGAATTCCTTAACTGAGTGTCTCCTTTTAAAATTCATCTACTGAGTTGCCTTAGCATATGTAGTGATCATGTTTAGCCTAGTATTGCATGTCTACGTGCCTTAACTCTTACTTGCAATTTGTGCAACATGCTTAGCTGAATTACCTTCTTTTCTTGATTTGAATTAAATCTTTAACTATAAGATCCTTGCTGTAAATTCGTGTTTCCTTCGATTACCTGTTGCCTATTTACTTTGGGACTATGAGGCAGTTCCTCGGGAGATCCTCATATACTGCATATTTACTTTGGGACTACCAGGCGGTTCCTCGGGAGATCTTCATATACTGCTTATTTACTTTGGGACTACGAGGCGTTTACTCGGGAGATCCCCCTGTACTGCATATTTACTTTGGGACTACGAGGCGTTTACTGGGAAGATCCCCTTGTCTTGCATATTTACTTTGGGACTATGAGGCGGTACCTCGGGAGATCCCTCCTATCGTGCATATTTACATTTGGGACTACGAGGTGGTATCTCGGGAGAGCTCCTGTTGTTTACCTCTATTTACTATGCTGATATTTTCTGAAACTTCTTATTGTTTAAATTCTCAGTCATTTCAAAATATTATTATATCTTCTGCCTTACTTTTCTTTTAAATCAGTAGGGCCCTGACCTGACCTCGTCACTACTCTAACGAGGTTAGGCTTGGCACTTACTGGGTACCGTTGTGGTGTACTCATACTACACTTTTACACATCGTTTTATGAAGAACCAGGTTCTTCCCACCAGACCAGATATCAGTGAGTTGGACCGCACGTGGAGATTTCAAGATATATCTGCCAGTGTCCGCATACCTCGGAGTCCCTCCTCTATCCTTACTATATTGTTTTCCTTATTTTCTTTAGACTATGATGTATAGAGACACTTAGTATTTGCTCTTAGAAGCTTGTGACTTGTTTCCACCGGGTTTTGGAAGTTGTAATTATTGAATGTTAGTTTTATATTTATATATCATGTGTTGAGGTTGGAGTTTAGTTTATTATTCATTGACCCCGCTAATTGTTAGGCTTATCGAGTCTTAGAGACTAGGTGCCATCACGACATCCTACGGAGTGAAAAATGGGGTCGTGACACGCATAAAATCAGTGATTAGTAAAAAGAAAGATTTTTACCTTTCTTAGAATTGTACCTGGGGTAAAACTCTCCTACTATATATAGGGGAAACTTATTATTCATTAGAGACAGTGTAACGCGCATACCAAGGCAATATACTTTTGTTTCTGAAAGCTATTCAAAGTTCTTGTTCTTGTTCGTAAGTTCTTCACAAGTGCAAGCTCGGAACCGAAGGCGGGTTCCTTATTAAGCCATTAACCGAGCTCGGACTCATTTTTATAATTGGTTTGGTCATTTATTACGTCTTTTATTTGCTTATTCTAACGTTATTAATCACTTGTATTGAATTAATCCATATATCCTTAAAACCGTGTATAAATTCAATTGTTATCTGTTTTTAAGGGTAAACAATATTATTATACGATAGTATACGTTTTAGACAAGTTTATATTATAATATCAGAAAATAAGTTTTACTTCTATTGTTTTCTATGAGAAGTTTGAAAATAGTAACAATATCCAAGGAGATATATCGTAAATTTTGGAATTACAATCAAATTTCATTTCATTTAGTTCGAAAAGGCAGTTGATTAGATAAAAAAAAAAATAGTCTCACTTACACAAAGGAAATGGGATCATCGTCATTATATGCGCACTTACATAAAGTATGAAAAAACACATGATTTGAAGGTTCTCATCCTAGGCCCCTAAGATAAGCTTGAATCTGGGGTTAGATGCTTCGTCCTTGTCATTTGTTAATTGGATAGAAGCTATTTTCACTAGCAGGCAAGGGCAGGGCTAAGAGTTTAGGTTATGTGTTCGGACAAACACAGTAACTTTAGTTTAAATTTTAGATTTATTTTAAGAAATTTAGTAAATATATACTATAAATTATTATGTAATTTAAAATCTGGCAATTTAAAAGACTAAAATTCTAGCCGTATAAATTTCAAATTTTGATTCTACCTCGACTAATTGCTACTTGGAGTTCCTAATATTTAGTGCGAGTGGTCGCTATACAATGAGATGACACGAGAATTGAAACATTTTTTGGTCACGGATAACGTAACACATGATGAGTTCTGGACCAGTTTAATCATCGTACCATTTGAGCATCAAATTTTGATGGACCTTGTTCTCCAATTGACAAGATCGATAGAAAAAAAAAAAACGAGAAAAGAAGTAAGTTGAGTGCTATAAAATTCCACTACAACATAGAGATAGGACAGGTAAAAGGATAATCAGCAATTTTGAATGGTAAATATGGCAATGGTGGGGATCCATTTGTTGGGATATATACTATTAACCATGAGTTTGGTTTAGATATAGTATTTTTTATGAAATAATTATTTATTCAGTTTTAATAAAGTTTTAAATAGATCATATATTAGTCTGTGTCATTTGCTTATATAGTAGATGATTTAGTGTATAGAGTTTAGCTTATACACGGAAGATTAAACCATCGTTTCTTATAAGAAACGATGGTTTAATCTTCCGTGTATAAGCTAAACTCTATACACTAAATCATCTACTATATAAGCAAATGACACAGACTAATATATGATCTATTTAAAACTTTATTAANCCATCGTTTCTTATAAGTATAAAGTTTGAGTTCACAATCTAACGATAGAATTGAACAAACCATCATGGATGATTGTAGCACAGGATTAAATATAATTTTATCTTGATTATGAGAATGATTTAATTCCAACTTCTTGTGCTAGTACATTTTGTATGTATTGAATGGACCAAGTAGAGATAAGTAGTTTATACTGATTTAATAAAATAAACTCTCTAGCCATTAAATGTACTTATACTCTTAATTTTGATATAATTATTATTAGCTGTGTATATTATTATTGTTTTGATTTATTAAAAGGCGAGATTCTTTCGTGGGTCAATATGCATGGTAAATTGGATAATAATAATGTACATTGGCGAAGTTTAGTTAGTTGATGAAATCCATATCTCGGTTTAGAGATTGATGATATACCTTTATGAAAACTTATAAGTTTTCATGTGTAAACCCAGCCGGTGGATTTTGTATCTGACACATGAAATAAGTTAAGCGAAAGCCTAAAGAAAATAATCAATAAATTAAATCGTCAGTAATTTAATTTAATTGATTAGTATCTAAATCTTAACACGAGGAGTTAAATAAGATTTAATGGATGAATTTCAAAATTGAATAAGGAGTGCAATTACGAATTTTTAGTGGAATAATTCGTAATTAATTATGGTGGATATTAATTTAGAAAATTAGAAATTAATTCCATAATTGAAAGTCTTGTTAATTAAATTCTGTGGTCCCTGCTGTACCTAAATAATAGAAAATAAAGAAATCCTTTTTCTGGTGGAAAAGAAAACCCAACAGGTTTTGGAAAAGAGTTTTAACCCTTAAAACTTGTGCTATAAATACATAAGGTTTTCGACCTAGAGGAAGAAGAACAAGGTGACCGAAATTTTCAGCCTTTTTCCTAGAAAATTTCGCCCACACGAAATTACTATTTCCGGATATTATTTGGGTAACACATTAGAAGACCGTGGAACTTCGCAAATCTTTATCATGCTGATAATGGAGAATTCATTGAGTTGTTGTGGAATTGGAAGCTCACGTGATAGAGGAGCTTTGTTCACGCTTCAAGAGGTAATCCGTGAAATTCCGTTTATGCTAGTTGTCTATATTACATGTGATTTTGATACTGGGATTGCTTCCGCTACTTATATTAATCCATCAATTGATATCAAAGCCCACTCACATCTAATTAGATAATTAATTTTTTCATGAAACAAGAATATCGTGTTTATGTGCGTTTTTGAATTACATGTATATGTGGTTTTCTGAAAAACTGCACTGCTGTTTTGTGAATTAACTGTGCAAAAAAATTGGATTATTCTTGTAATTGTCACGACCCGAAATTTCCACCTCCGGACCGTGATGGCGCATAACACTTCACTTGCTAGGCAAGCCAACGTTAGAATAACATTATCCATTTTTTTAAAATAATTTTTAAATTTATTAATAACAAGGAAGCAAATGCGGAAGCAATTTTGAAATAATTCATAATAATAACGGTGTCTAAATACCATCCCAGAATTGGTATCACAAGTGCACGAGCTTCTAGAATAAATATAAATAAAGGTTTGAATAAAATAAAGCTGTCTGGAAATAAACACACAGCTAAAGTACAATAGACGGGGACTTCAGAACAACGGACGCCATGCAGTTATACCTCAAGTATCCTCTGATAGCTGAAATCAGAGCAAGTCTATGGTACGCCGCTGGGACCAACTCCAAAATCTGCACAAGAAGTGCAGAGTGTAGTATCAGTACAATCGACCCCATGTACTGGTAAGTGCTGAGCCTAACCTTGACGAAGTAGTGACGAGGCTAAGGAGATTCAGTTACATTAACCTGTACGCAATATTAGTAACAACAACAATAATAGGAATAAATCAGGTAATTCATTTATCATAATTGAAGGCAACTCAGCAGTCATAACCAATTATCATTTCCATTATTTCTGTTGCAGCGTGCAACCCGCTCTCACAATATATCCACATTCAGTTCTGTTGCGGCGTGCAACCCTCTCCTCCAACATATTCATTTTAATCAAATCTGTTGCGGCGTGCAACCCGATCCTCCAATATTAACTTTTTAACAAGTCTCTTGCGGCGTGCAACCCGATCCTCCAATATTGACTTTTAATAAGTCTATTGCGACGTGCAACCCGATCCTCCAATATTGACTTTTAATATGTCTGTTGCGGCGTGCAACCCGATCCTACAACATTGACTTTTAATAAGTCTGTTGCGGCGTGCAACCCAATCCTCCAATATAAACTTTTAATAAGTCTGTTGCGGCGTGCAACCTGATCCTTCAATATATTTATTATAATCAATCATGTTGCGGCGTGCAACACGATCCTCCAACATTTTTATTTACCAATTCTTATAGAAGAATTTCACCCAATAAATGTAACAATTGATATAAAATTACAAGACAACAAGCATACAATAATTATGGTTTAATTATGAAGCAAACAATGACAAATAGCAAATTATTATAAAAATCAGGGAGCAAATAGGCAGTTTAATATTTATTATGTTAAATGTCAAATAACAATTAAGGCACATAATTCAAATAGCATGTAACAATTAATGCAGGAATTCAAAAATTTATATTTGCAAAAAATAAGAGAGAAACAATTATAATAATAATTAATTTATGATTAAAAATATTTTATGATTTTTCAAGTAAGCAGGCAAACAATTAATTTGACGACGTATAGATACTCGTCACCTCGCCTATACGTCGTTTACATGCAATTCACATAACAAACAATTTAAGGGTTCTATTCCCTCAAGTCAAGGTTAACCGCGACACTTACCTCGCTTTGCAAATTCCAAACAATTATTCGAACCACAGCTTTTCCTTTTAAATTTGCCTCTGAAAGCTTCAAATCTATTCACAAACAATTCAATATATTCAATACTAATCATAGGAATTAATTCCATATGAATTTACAAAGTTTTCGAATAAAAATCCGAAATTCATTAAAATATTCGGCAGTGGAACCCACGTCTCAAATTCCGGAAAAACTCACGAAATCCGAACACCCATTCCGATACGAGTTCAACCATACCAAATTTGTCCAATTCCGATATCAAATGGACCTTCAAATCTTAATTTTTCGTTTTTTGAAGATTTTATAAAAATCTGATTTTTCTTTCATAAATTCACGGATTCATGATATAAATGTGTATGAAATAATCAAATGTAATCAATATATGATAAGGAAGACTTACCCCAATGTTTTCCCGTGAAAATCGCCCAAAACTTGCCTTACCCGAGCTCAAAAATGGGAAAGAATTGAAAATGGGTCGAAACCCCATTTCCAGAACTTAAGTTCTGTTTCTGGGATTTTTAGCCTTCGCGAACGCGGTCAGTGCCTCGCGTTCGCGAAGCACAATTATGTGCTACCGAATTTTACTCTTCGCGAACACGAGAGCTACTTCGCGAACGCGATGCATGCCTGGCTTGGCCTTCGCGAACGCGAGATGCCCTTCCCGAGCGCGAAGGCTAATTTTCCTGGCTAGTCTCTTTCCCTTCGCGAACGTGAGGCTTTTATCGTGAAGGCGAAGTTTTGAACCTCAAACCTTTACGAACGCATTCAGTATGTCGCGAACGCGAAGTGCAAAACATGTCAGCCCAATTTGCTCTTCGCGTTCGCGAGAATACCTTCGCGAACGCGAAGAAGAACACATCAGAAGCCTGAAGTCTGCAGAAAATCAGATTTTCTAAGTCCGAAATCATCCCGTAGCCTATCCGAAACTCACCTGAGCCCTCGGGGCTCCAAATCAAACATGCACACAAGTTCTAAAACATCATACGAACTTTCTAGCGCGATCTAATCACCAAAATAACAGCTAGAACTACGAATCAGACACCAAATCAAAGGGAGTTTTCAAGAAAACTTTAAAACTTATATTTTTACAATCGGACGCCCGAATCACGTTAAATCAACTTTGATTCTCACCAAATTCGGCAGACAAGTCATAAATATTATAATGGACCTATACCGGACTCCGAAACTAAAATACGGACCCGAGGACAATAAATCCAACATCAGTAATTTCTTAGAAATCATTAAGTTTTCAAGCTTTTAATTTTTCATCAAAATTCCATATCTCGAGCTAGGGATCTCGGAATTCGATTTCGGGAATACGTCCAAGTCCCAAATCACGATACTGACCTATCAAAATTTCCAAAACACTGATCCGGATCTGGTTGCTCAAAATATTGACCAAAGTCAACTTAGTTGAGTTTTAAAGCTCTATTTCCCATTTTAATCTATTTTTCACATAAAAACTTTCCGAAAAATTATAAGAACTGCGCACGCAAGTCGAGGAATGATAAATGGTACTTTTTGAGGTCTTAGAATATAGAATTAGTTATTAAATTTAAAGATGATATTTTTTGGTCATCACATTCTCCACCTCTAAAACAAACGTTCGTCCTCGAACGGAGTTAGAAAAAGTACCTGAGCGGGAGAAAAGGTGTGGATATTTACTCCGCATGTCCGACTCGGACTCCCAGGTAGATGACTCTACCAGTTGACCTCTCCATTACACCCGAACTGAAGGATAACTCTTATACGTCAACTGTCGGGCCTGCCGGGCTAGAATAGCCACCGACTCCTCCTCGTAAGTCAAATCTTTGTCCAATTGGACTGAGTTGAAATCTAACACATGGGACGGATCACCATGATATTTTTGGAGCATAGATACGTGGAACACCGGATGAACCGCTGATAAACTAGTTGGTAATGCAATCCTGTAGGCTATTTCACCCACCCTTTCAAGAATTTCAAAGGGTCCGATATACCTAGGGCTCAACTTGCCCTTCTTTCCGAACCTCATTACACCTTTCATAGGTGAAACCCGGTGCAATATTCGTTCTCCAACCATGAATGCAATATCACGAACTTTACGGTCGGCATAACTCTTTTGCCTAGACTGAGCTGTGTGAAGTCGAT
This sequence comes from Nicotiana otophora, assembly GCA_000715115.1. Classification (NCBI taxonomy): domain Eukaryota; kingdom Viridiplantae; phylum Streptophyta; class Magnoliopsida; order Solanales; family Solanaceae; genus Nicotiana; species Nicotiana otophora. The sequence continues at coordinate 16,815 of AWOL01S0006064.1, forward strand.
CCTGAATAATCTTGACCTTATCCAAGGCATCATGTATCAAATCGGTACCCAACAACCGAGCCTCTCCCGGTTCAAACCAACTAACTAGCGATCGACATCGCCTTCCGTATAATGCCTCATATGGAGCCATCTCGACCGGTAGCTATTATTATAAGCAAACAAGTGGTAAGAAATGGTCCCAAGAACCTCCAAAGTCTATAACACAAGCGCGAAGCATATCTTCCAATATCTGAATAGAGCGCTCTGACTGTCCGTCTGTCTGTGGATGAAATGCTGTACTCAAGTCCACTCGCGTGCCTAACTCACGCTGTACAGCCCTCCATAAATGTGAGGTAAACTGCGTACTTCGATCTGAATAATAGACACAGGCACACCGTGAAGGCGGACAATCTCACGAATGTAAATTTCAGCTAACCTCTATAAAGAATAGATAACTGCCACTGGAATGAAATGGGCTGACTTGGTCAACCTGTCCACAATGACCCAAACTGCGTCAAATTTTCTCTGAGTCCGTAGGAACCCAACAACAAAATCCATAGTGATACGCTCCCACTTCCACTCAGGAATTTCTAACTTCCGAAGCAAACCACCAGGTCTCTGATGCTCGTACTTAACTTGCTGACAATTCAGACACCAAGCTATATATGCAATTATATCCTTTTTCATTCTCCTCTACCAATAATGTTTCCGCAAATCTTGATACATTTTTTCGGCACCCGGATGAATAGAATATCAGGAACTGTGGGCCTCTTCAAGTATTAATTCATGAAGCCCATCCACCTTAGGAACACAAATACGACCTTGCATCTGCAGAACTACATCTTCTCTCACATCAACCTGCTTGGCACCACCGTGCCGCACCGTGTCCTTAAGGACAAGCAAATGAGGATCATCATATTGTCGCCCTCTGTTGCACTCATATAAAGAAGACCGAGTGACTGTGCAGGCTAGAACCTGACTGGATTCTGAAACATCTAACCTCACGAACTGATTGGCCAAAGTCTGAACATCTGCAGCTAACGGTCTTTCACCAACCGGAATATACGCAAGGCTGCCCATACTCACAACCTTTCTACTCAAAGCATCGACCACCAGATTGGCCTTTCCGAGGTGATACAAAATGGTGATATCATAGTCCTTCAACAGCTCCAACCATCTTCTCTGCCTTAAATTGAGATCTCTTTTTGTTTGAACAGATACTGTAGACTACATTGATCAGTATATACATCACATGAGATATCGTAAAGGTAATGCCTCCAAATATTTAGCGCATGGACAATGGCTGCTAATTCTAAGTCATGAACATGATAATTCTTCTCGTGAACTTTCAACTGCCGCGACGCATATGCAATCACCTTGCCATCCTGTATCAATACTATACCAAGTCCAACGCGAGATGTATCACAATACACCGTATAAGATCCTGAACTCATGGGTAATACCAATATTGGCGCCGTAGGCAACCCAGTCTTGAGCTTCTGGAACTTAAGACTGGGGCACTCAGAGTTGTTGATGGTTCAACCTTTACTGTGTCACCGGGCACCAATCCGCAAAGTTCAACTCACACTCGTCTGACCATCTAGATGGGGAATCCTTCTGGGTCAATATGGTCTTAATAGTTGTTCATAATCAATTACAGAATCGTCAATTAACTCCATGTTAACAAAAATCTTGTTTCAAACCTTCACAATACTGATAACGAGATGTGAGGCATGAAGACCTCATAATTATTTACCCGAATTAACGAGTCGCATTTAACGCCACCTGGGCGGGCACCTACATCGTAGGTTAAAATTCAATAATTACAACATGAATTTGGCAAGTATGCACAGAGAATTTCATACAAGAATTTTCAAATAAGCCTAACAGAGATAACTCCCTATTATTGCTATAGTACAAATTTAATTTTACAAGGGAGAACTTTAATACAAGAATTTTTCTCACAAGGATCTCGTCCTTATATAACTTCCACCGCAGCTCGAAGCCTGATTTAAACATATCAATTTATATAAAAATGCGAGGATCTCGTCCTCAGTTCTGAATCACAAGTAATATGCACATTGTGCCAATCGAAAATTTCCATTTTCTCCTTTTAAATAATTTCGCTTACACAAAATCACAACACATAATGAACCCCACACCGGTAGGGCATATAATTCATAATTTGTAATTAATTATCCGGAAATTACATCAAAACTTACCGAAATGAGTATCATAAAGCCATCTTTAGCCTCACAGCTCTTATTAGTGACCAACACGGAATGATAGGCGTAGTTATCTCCATAGAATCTCCCAATAGGAGTAAACACATAAGTAGATTATAGAATTACGAAGCTCACTCATAAGTGAAGCACAATAAGATGACTCGTCTCGATACTCATAACCGAATCAAGTTGAGGAAATTATTCCTTTATATTAAATCGAGGTCGTACCTGTAACGACACCATCTGATGTAGCGACCTCTGCCATACCATAAAATAATTATATCAATGGCTGGGCCTCCACCTCTAGGACGCCTTCTACCCGCCTGTCCTCCACCCCTAACTGGTCGTGTGGGTGGTGTAGTAACTGCAATAGGCACGTAGCCTGAGTGCTTTGATGAAATATGTCTCTCCCAAGTCTGGGACAATTTTCTCATGATGTGCATTCATAATACCCCTTTGCGGGTTTGGCTTCTCATATTGAGTATGTGCCAGATAACTGGAATAACCATTGTAGGAAACTCATGTCAGTGATGCATTAAAAGAACTTACTGGAGTACCTCGATTAATCCGATATGCGAACTGGGCTGGTCGACTGCCCGAGCCCCCGCCATAATGATTTATACTCGCAGAGTAGAATCCACTGAATCCCCCAGAACCTCAAGACGTCTTGGTCTCCTTAGTTTCCTTTTTCCTCACCCCGAACACGTTCTAATATCTTGGCAATTTCTACCACTAGTGGAAATAAAGTATCAGTCTGTAGCTCCCGAGTCATACAAAATTTTACGATCATAACTGATTCCTTTAATGAGTCTGTGGACTCGCTCTCTGGTTGTAGGAAGCAAAGTAGGAATATGACGGGCTAACTTATTGAACCTGATGGCATAATATGACACCGTCATAGTGACTTGACGCAACCATTCAAACCCTATGCGCCACGTATTACGGAGAGTCCGAGAAACAAACTCTTTCAAAAGCGTTCTGAGAATTGAGCTAAGTGGGCGGTGTTGCATTGGCTCGTCTGCCCTCTTCATAGGCTCGACACGGACACCTGTGGAGAATTATCTCTTCCAAGGCCAATTTCTTCTTTTGTTATGCTGACTCAACACTGTTGAGGTGACCCATTTCTTAACATACTCTTCGAATCTTCTTTGGGGTAACCCTTACCCCTATTTATACACAACGATCACAAAAGTAGAGCTCCATACATGCAAATCTTGGCACAAACCACATAGTCTAGAATCTCGTCAACGAAGCACCCCAAAATCCGCAACCATGACGTCTACGCTGAGTAGACATTCTGTAAATTTAAAGTTGTTTCTCTAACTCCTTTGGTACTGAAGTATAGGATTATTAAGTAGTCGGACATACCACAAGTCCCAACCTTATCCTCTAAAAAATCTCAGGCCTTAAACATGTGTAAATTTTTGGGGAACCTTTCAGTACCACATATATACATTTTAGGCCAAAACTGATATAACACATGACCCCGCAATCCATCCATTGATAGTGGAATTCCCCCACTCGGTGCGAAGTCATAGTTCACCACATCCGATGATCCACAATAATAACCTTCACAGCTCGTATAAATCAAACAGATGCCAAGGTCCGTTGCACCTCCCACATGATTCACTGGGTGATCTCTCAATACGTCCGCATCTTCAGTCGAAACCACACGTTGAGGCAATGTTTGAGCATCTCTGGCTCCCTCGTAGTCCATCTACGATATCACGAACCGTCAACGCACAACTGATACCGATGGCGCAATGTCATACACAAATGGATATAAAGGAATATGAGATATATTTTTCAAGCTAAATCAATGCTGCACGATAAGGAATGAAAGAAGTGGAATTATTCCTAAACTCTATAGCCTCTGGAAGATAAGTACAGACGTCTCTGTACCGATCCTTCAGACTCTACTAAGCTTGCTCGTGACACGGGAGACCTATGTAACCTAGTGCTTTGATACCAACTGTCACGACCCGAAATTTCCACCTCCGGACCGTGATGGCGCCTAACATTTCACTTGCTAGGCAAGCCAACATTAGAATAACATTATCCATTTTTTAAAATAATTTTTAAATTTATTAATAACAAGGAAGCAAATGCGGAAGCAATTTTGAAATAATTCATAATAATAACGGTGTCTAAATACCATCTTAGAATTGGTGTCACAAGTGCACGAACTTCTAGAATAAATACAAATAAAGATCTGAATAAAATAAAGCTGTTTGGAAATAAACACACAGCTAAAGTACAATAGACGGGGACTTCAGAACTGCGGACGCCATGCAGTTATACCTCAAGTCTCCTCTGATAGCTGAAATCAGAGCAAGTCTATGGTATGCCGCTGGGACCAACTCCAAAATCTGTACAAGAAGTGCTAGTGTAGTATCAGTACAACCGACCCCATGTACTGGTAAGTGCTGAGCCTAACCTCGACGAAGTAGTGACGAGGCTAAGGCGGTTCACTTACATTAACCTGTACGCAATATTAGTAACAACAACAATAATAGAAATAAATCAGGTAATTCATTTATAATAATTGAAGGCAACTCAGAAGTCATAACCAATTATCATTTTCATTATTTCTGTTGCAGCGTGCAACCCGCTCTCACAATATATCCACATTCAGTTCTGTTGTGGCGTACAACCCGCTCCTCCAACATATTCATTTTAATCAAGTCTATTGCGGCTTACAATCCGATCCTCCAATATTAACTTTTTAACAAGTCTGTTGCGGCATGCAACCCGATCCTCTAATATTGACTTTTAATAAGTCTGTTGCGGCGTGCAACCCGATCCTCCAATATATTCATTATAATCAATCATGTTGCGGCATGCAACCCGATCCTTCAACATTTTCATTTAGCAATATTTATAGAAGAAATTCTCCCAATAAATATAACAATTAATATAAAATTACAAGACAACAAGCATACAATAATTATGGTTTAATTATGAAGCAAACAATGATAAATAGCAAATTATTATGGAAATCAGGGAGCAAATAGGCAGTTTAATATTTATTATGCTAAATGTCAAATAACAATTAAGGCACATAATTCAAATAGCATGTAACAATTAATGCAGGAATTCAAGAATTTATATTTACAAAGAATAAGAAAGAAATAATTATTATAATAATTAATTTATGATTAAATATAATTTATGATTTTTCAAGTAAGCAGGCAAACAATTATTTTGACGACGTATAGACACTCGTCACCTTGCCTATACGTCGTTTACATGCAATTCACATAACAAACAATTTAAGGGTTCTATTCCCTCAAGTCAAGGTTAACCCCGACACTTACCTCGCTTTGAAAATTCCAATCAATTATTCAACTATAGCTTTTCCTTTTAAATGTACCTCTGAAAGCTTCAAATCTATTCACAAACAATTCAATATATTCAATACTAATCATAGGAATTAATTCCATATGAATTTATAAATTTTTCGGATAAAAATCTAAAATTCATTAAAATATTCTGTAGTGGGACCCACGTCTCAAATCTCGAAAAAACTTGCGAAATCCAAACACCCGTTCTGATGCGAGTTCAACCATACCAAATTTGTCCAATTCCGATATCAAATGGACCTTCAAATCGTAATGTTTTGTTTTTGGAAGATTTTATAAAAATCTAATTTTTCTTCCATAAATTCACGGATTCATGATCTATTTAATATTTTTATCTCAACTCCACAATGACTTCATGCAATTTGTCGTATTACTTGTTAAAATTTTCTTTTAGTGATAAGACATTAATTTAAAGGATACGATATATGTACCTTTTGTTAGAAGAAATTTAATTTCGGTTTCTGAAAAAAATAAGAGATGGATATTTGTTTTCTTTTTCGAATAACTCTTGAGTTATTGAGCTTGATAAATATTTTATCACATGTGGTACATGAATACATAACTTTGTTATTGTATATTAATGTCTCTCCTGAACAGAACAATATTAGTCTACCTCATAAGAGAATATGTTCTTCAAAAATTGAGAAAAACTTATTTGTACATTTTTGTCTAAGTCATATTAATCTGGATAGGATTTCAAGTTGGTCAAGGATGGACCTTAAGGTTCATTGAAAGTTGAGGCACTACCAATTTGTAGATCCTGTTTGGAATGAAATTTGACTAAAGGTTGTTTCCCTTCAAAAGGAAATAAAAGCTAATGATAAGCTAGAATGAATCCCTTCTGATTTGTATGGTTAAATGAACATACTGGTAAGAGATAGTTTTGAGTACTTTGTGATGTTCATAAATGATTACTCAAAATATTAATATATTTATTTGATGCACTGTAAGTCTTAATGATTTAAGTAATTCAAGGTTTTTAAGACTTGAAACGGAGAAGCACCAAGGAAATATATTAAGTTACTACAATTTGATTGTAGTGGCGAGCATCTCTCTAAAGAGTTCTTTTGTTTTCTTTTGTTACATATCAGAATAAGAGATTACATCTCAATTGTCTACACTGTAAACTCCATAATAGAGTGGTGTGGTAGAAAGAAGAAATAAGTCTCTTTTGGACATGGATAGATTAATGAAGTGTTATTCAGATTTGTCTTATTTGTTTTTGGAATATTTCCTAGAAACTGCAAATTACATTCTGAATTTAGTTCCTTCTAAGTTAATACCTGTGACATCTATAGAACTGTGGACTGAATGTAAGCTCAGTTTGTAGCATGTTCAGATATAGAATTGTCCCGCATAATTGCTGAAAGGGAAAGCGAATATGTAATTTGGAACTAAGAATGGATAGGTGTATGTTTGTTGAGTATCCAAGAAAATGAATAGAGTATTATTTTATTGTCCTAAAGAAAATAAGGCAATTGTTAAAACAACTGCATTTTTCTAGATAAGGACTAATTAATAAACCATGTTCCTAGAAGTAAACTATTTTTACAGGAACCAGGCAAAGAAATAACTAGATGTTCAAGAACATCAAGACCCACACGTTGGAATTGACGTTCCATTGCATTTAAGTAGTGGGAGAACGTTAATAGACATAATATGCCTTTATCAAGTGGGGGTGATGTTTGAACAGTGAACACTATAGTAAGAAGTAGCTAATATTTCAATACCGTAAGGTAATGAAGGTAATATTAGTAGTACTTCGTCGTAGTGGGAGAATACTAAGGAAAATCATAGTTCGGTGTACACTCTTGGGATAGTTTCGGTAACAGGATCCCTGAATAGTTTAATACCAAACTAGATAGTGATGACAAAGAACTACTGGACAAAGATTGCATCAGAAATAACTTGTCAAGATTCTTTAACAAAACCTTATTTGGTGAATACTTATAATAGTCATGTAAAAGAATGCCAGAGAAAGTTGTAGATGCATGGCTATGAGTCTAAGTGGAAGATTGTTGGGGCATATACTATTAACCATGTGTTTGGATATAGTATATTCTAACAATTGTCATGGTTAAAAGTCTAAGTAGGAGATTGTTGGGATATATACTATTAACCATGGGTTTGGTTTAGATATAGTATTTATTATGAAGTAATTATTTATTCAGTTTTAATAAAGTTTTAAATAGATCATATATTAGTCTGTGTCCTTTGTTTATATAGTAGATGATTTAGTGTATAGAGTTTAGCTTATACACGAAAGATTAAATCAACAATTCTTATAAGTATAAAGTTTGAGTTCACAATCTAATGATAGAATTGGACAAACCATCATGGATGATTGTAGCACAAGATTAAATATTATTTATCTTGATTATGGAAATGGTTTAATTCCAACTTCTTGTGCTAGTACATTTTGTATGTATTGAATGGACTAAGTAGAGATAAGTATTTTATACTGACTTAATAAAATAAACTCTCTAGCCATTAAATGTACTTATACTCTTAATCTTGATATAATTATTATTAGCTGTGCATATTATTATTGTTTTGATTTATTAAAAGGCGAGATTCTTTCGTGGGTCAATATGCTTGGTAAATTGGATAATAATAATGTACATTGGCGAAGTAATAGTTAGTTGATGGAATCCATGTCTCGGTTTAGATATTGATGATACACCTTTATGAAAACTTATAAGTTTTCATGTGTAAACCCGACCGGTGGATTTTTTTATCCGACACATGAAATAAGCTAAGCGAAAGTCTAAAGGAAATAATCAATAAATTAAATCGTCTGTAATTTAATTTAATTGATTAGTATCTAAATCTTAACATGAGGAGTTAAATAAGATTTAATGGATGAATTTCAAAATTGAATAAGGAGTGCAATTACGAATATTTAGTGGAATAATTCGTAATTAATTATGGTGGATATTAATTTCGAAAATTAGAAATTAATTCCATAATTGGAAGCCTTGTTAATTAAATTCTATGGTCCATGGTGGAAAAGAAAACCGAACAGGTTTTGGAAAAAGGTTTTAACGCTTAAAAATTGTTCTATAAATACATAAAATTTTTCACCTAGAGGAAGAAGATCAAGGTGGCCGAAATTTTCAGCTTTTTTCCTAGAAAATTTCGCCCACACAAAATTACTATTTTCGGATATTATTTGGGAAACACAGTAGAAGACCGTGGAATGTTCGCGAATCTTTATCATGCTGATGATGGAGAATTCATTGAGTTACTGTGGAATTGGAGGCTCACGTGATAGAGAATCTTTGTTCAGGCTTCAAGAAGTAACCCGTGAAATCCTATTTATGCTAGTTGTCTAGATTACATGTGATTTTGATACTGGGATTGCTTCCGCTGCTTATATTAATCCAACACCATTAACATTAGAATCTCTCTTATCTTTTCTGCAGTTCATACAGGGACATGAAGCACTCGCTATATAATATTACTAGTAAGGGTAACCCATGCTGCGCATGGGCCCAATAACATCATATTTAACGGATGTTTACGTAAATAGTCGTCCATATTCATGGTTTACTTTTTCTAGCGATATACATAATTTATACATTAAGTATACATAATTATACACATATATAAATTATGTATATATTATATCTCCACCGGATATTTTTAGTTTAAACAGTTGGGTGGGTGGCTATTTGGGTTAATATTTCTATATTTAGGTTGTGTTGATTAGCGTGAGTGAATTATTTTCTTAATTTATATGCATTGATAATCTAAATCATAAGATTTTAGAAATAAATATACTACAGAGATATTCAATTTATATTGAGTGAAAGAATATTAGTTTTAGTTTAGAAAAAGGAAAATACAACAAGATTCATTTTTTGGTATGCTATAAATTTCACGTGTAAGAAGAAGATATTTGATAGTACATGTGCCCAAGAAATAAGCTAGACATGACACTTGCGAATTTGTGTGAAAACAAAAAAAAAATTTATGTAACTCCAACTTTCTATAATTTTCCCCTTATTTTCCAAAGCTGTCAAAATGGAATTTACATGAATTAATCTCTCTCTAAATAACCGTAAACGAACAAAAGTTATTAATAACATAATCTAACTTTGAGATATTTATGTTAAACTCGTAAATATTTCTAAATGTTCTACTATTTTTTTTCTCATTTAAGTACTCTCTTTATCTCATTGTATAAGACCTAACTACGGGTTAGAGAAAATAATAGTAATTTTTTCCCATAAGAATTTAGTTTTTCCATTATAAAATAGTTTTAATTATAATTTCATTTTTATAGTTTAAATTCTTAGGACATGATGTGAATTCTACTTTTGAAAAGATTACAGTGTTCTTCTCATAAAACATTTGAAAAGCTGTATTTCTCTCGATAAAGCTTTTACAGTGAAAATGTTTTGCCAGTATTTTTCAAAGAATTTAGTTGGAATTCAGTGGATGCTATAAAACACACCTTTTCCCCTAAAAGCGGTCAAATGGAGATTGCAGAAACTTAGCAAAGAAATAAACATGCTAACTTTTAAGTTATCTGAAGCTATTTGATACTCTCTATTAGATATAGAGCAAGTAAAAACATATAATACCAATGGTTCTATAAATGAGATTCAAAGGTATAAGAGAAATAAAAGTAGGGACCAACCTAAACTTTCTAAATGGTCCAAGAAGATCAAGTTGATATAATATTCAATCTCTTCAAGATACATAGTGTTGGAATATGATTTAGGTGGTAAAAACTAATTTGAGATTAATCTATGCTATATGGGAGGTAGGATCTGCAGTAAATTTGGATGCCATTTGGCATTTGAAAATGTTTCATTAGAAGCTACCCCATATCTTAAATCTATTTATATTAATCTACATAATCTTCTTAATTTGAAATATAAGTTATAGCTAATCTTCAAGTGTATCCGTAAAGATTTTAGCAATGATTTTCTATGATTAATTGTACGGCTAGCCAGTATATGCCTTCAGCGAGAAAAGCTGAGGGTCTAATTGTAGAAATTGGCAGAAAATTTTGGAGGACTATGTTGTAGGAAATTTTGGAGGACATGCATAGATTAATAAATTCAACTGATAGATTATTCTGTAAATAGACTTATATTAAAATATTAATATAACAGGAGCAAACTATTAGTGAGACATTCAGGACATATGTGTCAGCTATGATAATAACGATTAAATTACAAATTTTATGTACCAGTTCTTTGATTTAATAGTTCTCAAGTTTTAAATCAAGAATGCAATAAGATGCTAGGGTGTTCAGTGTGGTCCCATCATAGACAAACAGTGAGCATGTTATTAACGTCCAAATACTGAAGCACTGAGTGCAACTCTCTCAAGTAAGCTAACCTGATAAATTTCGAAAATGCCCTTAATTTAAACAGGCATGTTGACGGGCTGGTGCCCGCTATTCCCTCTTCTAAGAAGTAGGAAAATTTACATTATATGTAGTAAAAATGTTTTAAGTACAAATAAATAAATGTTTATGTTTGCTTTTACTTTGATCTTCAGTATTGAAGTTCATGAGCACGTAAAATATTCATTTACACCAGCTCATATCAATTTATATTATGGTTAAGTAATAAATTAAATAAGAATATATATATTAACTAACTATAATTTAATAATAATGATCATATTTATAAAAATAATACTAACATATATGTTTGACCAAAAAGTATAATTTTCGGTTGAAACTATTATATTTATATAATAAAGGATTAAACCTAGTTAATGACAATATCTCTAGATGCGAATCTTGAAAACGTGTATAAGGTGGGACAGATCCAATAAGGGGTTGACAATAACAAGCATTAAATAGTCATAAAGTATGATCAATAATGGAAGAGTAACTGATCATAAATAGCAATAAATGACATTGAAGTAAATAAGAGAACTGATTCACCCAATAAACAATGAGCTAGGTGATTATTCCTCCTACAATGATGAGCGACAGACATATCTTAGAACATTCGAAATATTCTCGGATCTTATGAAAAAATATGGAATAATATGAGCAAGAATCTTGATAAAAACGTAGTCTTTGTGTCTTTACAAGAGAGAGAATCTTTTAGCAAAGTCTGCTCTTATCACAATGAATATCACATGCCCTTATTTACTATCTTTTTTTCGATTTATATGGGACATACCCCAATAAACCCTAGTAGTACAAGTATAAAGAATTTCCAATGAAATATTCTCTTTAATATCCTTCCCTAATAAACTAGTCGTTGCAGTTCTTTTTGCGGCGCTCGACATCGATCATATTTTGTATCTCGACCACGGGCTTTGACATCTCTTGGTCGACCTCGGCTGACTCTTTTCTCGATGTTAATTAGTCCCAAGTAATGAGACAGTTTTCGACCCATACAGTTAGTACATCCGCTTATTAAGACCGGCATCTGACGAGCGCAAAACACACACTTAAATTATGCTCGCTAATCAAAGATAGTCTAGATAAATTATCGTCTCTACAAGGATTAGAATTAAACAGTGTTGAATAATCTCCAGTTGATTACTATCCAGAAAAATTAATACTTGGTTGGATATCTATTACTACGATTAACTATTGAAGTAAGCACGAAGAAATATTTATGAGGAAAATAAGGGTAATTGACTAGATAGGTGCACAATAACTAACTCGGGATCCAATTCTTGAATTAATTCACTCTATAATACGATCGATTCTTACGAATTCAACTGATTATCAGATTACTATTGAAGCTAATATTCCTCTCTCGATTAAACACTAGTTCAGTAATTAACCCAATTGAAGCATGGTAAACTAGATCATAAGATGTGCAAAAAATTAATATCAAACTTCTCTTTCGATTAAGCAAAATACTAATTAACTCTACAAGACAATTCAAGCTCCATCAATTAATTCTAGCAAGTATCAAGAATCGAATCCCTTGTTCAGCTATTGAAACACTATATCTATCAACATCCAAATGGAAATTACTCCATAACAATGGAGTAGGATATCTCAAATAAGTTTAAGAACAAAAAAAATATCAATTCTAAAGATTGATACAAACTCTCGTATTGCACCGACTGTGGGTTGAAATCTTGAAGAATTCTTGAGTCTTCTTCCTTGGTGGCTCTCTAATATTCTCTAGGTCACAAATTCCCCAAAATCCTCTGATGTCCTCTTTTTAGACGAGCTAGGCTTCATATAGGTCTAGAAGAGTCGCCTCCGAAATTACAAAAATAGGCTTGGGAAATTTTTCGGACAGGATGTGCGCGATCTCACACCTGGGCAGGTGGTCGCGCACCGCTTGCGCGTCCATGTGCATGACCGCGCACTAACCGCGTGAGACTGGAGGGGTCCACGCGAACCATTGCGATCCCCATGGATCGAGATTTATTGGTAAATACAGAGAACGTGGTTCCTTCCCATGGTCCCCTCTGTTTCGACGTGGAGGGTAAAACCCTTGAAAAAATGGATGACACTACCTTATCAAGGAGCATAGCCGGCCTCGCTCTCAAGGTGAGCTTTTCAACTTCTTTCATTTTTTTTGACAAGTTCAATGTTTAGGCTTCGTTCTTACTCTCCGTTTTCCTTTTCTTTCTTTTTAAGACTGTGATTTTGGAAATTAAAAGCGCCCGAAGAAAGGAGAGGCGTAAGGCTATTTTTCTAATGATAGAGCGAAAATACCGCCAGTACCGTGGCAAGTACCGCGAGATTTGTAGGCGGTTTGGTGAGAGCGGCAATTTCCAGACTCTTCGAGATGAACTAAAGGAAAAGGATGATGAGCTGGTGAGGGTCATTGAAAAATGCAGCATTCTTGAGGGGGCTCTAAGAGATAAAGAAGAGGAACTTGAGGTTAGCAGTTGGGTCGAAGCCCAGTGCGACGATCTCTAAGCCCATGTGGTCTCACTACACGCCGAGCTTGAGGAGTGTCAATTCAAAGCGGATGCATTAAGTGGCAAGGTCACCGAGAAGGCAGGAGATCTCGAGAAGGTGGAGTTAGCTTGGTCAGGGGCTATGAGGAAGGCGGAGGCTTTGGAGATCGTGATCAATATTCTTTATTCCAAGCGAGAGAGTGCCTTGGAGACGGCCAGACTCAAAGAAGAACGGCTTGGTGAACGGATTAGAGAATTAGAGAAAGAGGCTTCTGGCCTTTGTGATCAAGTCCCCGCTCTTGAGGTCGAGAAGGCACAATTACTGGCTCGACCATCCTCTTCCCGCACTTCTAATTTTCCCAATGTTCCTCGAAATTTGTACGAGGAATGGATTCATGCCGAGGCCCAGTTGAATATATTTAGAGATCTTATGAGGGCGGTAACCGTTTCAGAAGCCATTTTCGAGGATGCTCGTGTTAAGGCACGTGGAGCTCAGGTCATTTGTGGCTACAATCCTACTACACCGGAGGCCGGTGACGATGAGAGGTATGCGAGCGTGGATCAGATTGAAGAGGACACCTGGTATGAAGATGAGTATCCTGAGGGTGATGGTGATGGTGAAGGGGCAGACGGGGATTGCCTAGGTGATCAAGCCGATGGCGCTGCTAGGCCTGGCGACGATTAGTAGTTTTTCTTTTCCTTCTTTTTGTTTTGCCGCAAACTTGTGCATTTTTTGTGGGCGTCTTTTCAAGCCTTTGTAAAAAATATTCTAAGTATGAAATACCAGTTTTGTTATTTGTACCTGATTTTTTTTCTTCGGTTCGAGCTTGTATGCTTTTTGATCTTGTTGCTTGGTTGCCTTGATTTTCTGAGTCGTAATCACTTAGCCTGAGTAGGGTTGAACATAGCCTTAGTTTAATTACGGTCGCAGGTCAACAGGTGTTAGTTCGATCGAGGTCGAAACAAAACCTAAGTTTGATCATGGCCGAGGGCCAGTAGATGTTGGTTCGAACGAGGTCGAACATATCGTATGTTTATTTACGACTGAGGGCTGGTTAGGTATTAATTCAAATGAGGTCGAATATGACCTATATTTAGTTATGACCGAGGGCCGATTGTGTATTAACTCGAACGAGGTCGAAAATAACCTATACTTAGTTATGGCCAAGGGCCGGTTAGGTGTTGATTCGAACGAGGTCGAATATAACCTATACTTATTTATGGCCGAGGGCCGGTAAGTTATTGATTCGAACGAGGTCAAATATAACCTATACTTAGTTATGGCCGAGGGCCGATTAGGTATTGATTCAAACGAGGTCGAATATAACCAATACTTAGTTATGGCCGAGGGCCGGTTATGTATGCCTCTAGGTGTGGCATTTGTCGGTGTTGTGAACTTTAAGGCAACGTTGCCTTGGTTGTACATTTGGAAAAATAGAAAAAACTTCATGCATTCGTGTTTTGTTCATACACTTAGAGGAATTTACATATTGTTTCGGACGTTGGTTGACATTTCAGTCCCAGTCCTAGTCTATCTAGTCCCTTCATTGGTCAGCCTAGAGAAGTCTTGAGAGGTCGAGCAATGAACTAGCCAGCCTGTTCCTCCGTCTATGCGCACTTCAACCTGAAGTATCCATTACGTCGCCTCGTTAAAAACCTCATTGAGAAAACTCAATTGGGACAAAACTCAAGTGAGGAAAAAAGAGTACGACTTTGGGGACACTTTTTCTCTTAAAAGTTGAAGTACTTGAGGTGTGCAATATTCCAGTTGTTTGGTAGTAGTTTTCCTTCCATTGTTTCTAGTTGGAATGACCCTTTGTTCGCTGTTGCCGTGATTTTGTACGAACCGTTCCAATTTGTTTCTAGTTTACCTTCCCGTGGATCTTTGTTCACTTGTGTTTTAGCTTTAAGCACGTAGTCCCCGACTTTGAGTGGCCTGATCTTTGCCTTTTTGTTATAATAGTGTTCTTCTTGTTGCTTTTGGGCGATCATCCTTACGTAGGCCATATCTCTTCGTTCTTCGACTTCGTCGAGCTCCTGCCTTATGCTTTCATCGTTACTGGGTCCACTTTCGTGGGAGTATCTTAGGTTGGGATCCCTAACTTCGACTGATATTACTGCATCAGTCCCATAGACCAATGAGTAAGGCGTCTCTCTTGTGTTCGTCTTCGGCGTTGTTCGGTAGGCCCAGAGTACTTCTGGTAATATTTCCGTCCACAATCCTTTGGCGTCTTTGAGTTTCTTCTTCATGATGTCCAATATCGACTTGTTGTACGACTCTGCTTGTCCGTTTCCCTCGGGGTGGTATGGCGTTGAGAGTATTCTTTTGAGATGCTATTTTTCAAAAGATTCAGCGACCTTTTTTTCCCATGAATTGCGGTCCGTTGTCGCAACTTATCTCTTTGGGAAGACCAAAACGGCATATGATATTTTTCCATATGAAGGCGATCACTTCCTCTTTGCGTATTTGGGCGAATGCTCCTGCTTCTACCCACTTAGAGAAATAGTCAGTTAAAACCAAAAGAAATCGTACGTTACTCGTCCTGCCGGGAGGGAGCCTATGATGTCCATTCCGCATTTGATGAATGACCAATGGGAAGTCACTGAGTGTAGCTGTTCGCCTGCTTGGTGAATCATTGGGGCATACTTCTGGCATTGCTCGCACTTTTTCATGAAATCCGCGGCCTCTTTTTTCATGGTGGGCCAGTAATACCCAGCACGTATGAGGCATCTCACCAAAGCCCGATTGCTAGAATGAGCTCCACATTGGCCTTCGTGGACCTCCTTAAGGATGTGCCGCGTCTGATTTGGGCCCAGGTATTTCGCCAGAGGGATGCCTTACGTCCTCGTGTATAGATAGTTATGAATGATGTTGTACTTGGCTGCTTGCATTCGCAATTTCTTGGCTTCTTTTTTATTAACTGGGAGTATTCTGTCCTGCAAGTATGTAACATACGATTGCGCCAGTCCCAATTCAGGTTTATTGTTCTTACTTCGATTAGGTCTATCGATGAATTGAGAAGGTGGACCACACTTCTGTCCCCGGTTGCAGTGTTTTTGGTGGCTGCGGCTAATTTGGCGAGGCTGTCTGCCTCGGTATTCTGTGCTCGGGGAATCTGGTCGAGTTGATATTCGTCGAACTTGGGTAGCAGCTTGTAAAATTTGGTCTGGTACGGCCAATCAACCTCTAAACCTATTTTTTGGTAGTCAAGTGCTCCGGTATCCCTTTGATGGCTTTGATTTGGTCGGATTGACCTCGATACCTCATTATGACACCATGAAACCTAAGAATTGTTTTGAGGCCACGTCGAATGCACACTTTACAGGGTTCAGTTTCATTCCGTATTGCCTGAGTATGTCGAAGGTTTCTCTCAAGTGGTCGATGTGATCTTCTTTCCTTTTGGACTTGACCAGCATGTCATCTATGTAGACTTCCATCGTTTTACCGAGTTGGTCTTTGAACATCCTCATCACTAACCTTTGGTAAGTCGCCCCCGCAATTTTCAGCTCGAAGGGCATGATCCTGCAGCAGTGCGTCCCTTGATGGGTGATGAAGGTGGTTTTCTCCTGATCTTCTTCTTCCATGAGGATCTGATTAATCCCGAGTAGGCGTCCAATAAGCTCAGTAGTTCATGCCCGACCGTTGCATCGATGAGTTGGTCGATATGGGGTAATAGAAATGAATCCTTGGGGCATGCTTTGTTCAGATCTGTGAAATCTACGCATATCCGCCATTTCCCATTCTTCTTTTTCACCATGACCATGTTGGCGACCCATTGGGGGTATTTCGACTCCCTGATAGAGCCATTTTCCAACAAAATTTCCACCTCTTCGCGTACTACATCATTAATTGCAGAGTGGAACTTACGCCTAACCTGACTCACCGGGCGTGGAATGGATCGATGTTTAACTTGTGCGTGGCGATTTCCTTTGGGATACCTGGCATATCTGCATGGCTAAAAACAAACAAGCCCACGTTAGCAGTTAAGAATTGATGAAACTTACCCGGCTCCTGAAGTTTGCAGTCGATGTAAGCTTTCTTATTATGGTCATTGCTGTCTAATTGAACGGGGTCGAGGTCCTCTACGGTCGACCGTATCGGGGTCTCTGATAATGTCCTCGTTGTTATCACATATCGACCTCGACCATGTCGATTACTATGCCTCTTTTTCTTTGCCCTTCGTTTGTTGAGTGACTGTACAGTCTAGAGCGATGCGGTAGCATTCCTGGGACGTGCATTGTTCTCCTCGTATACTGAATATTCCCCATGGAGTTGGGAATTTAATGATTTGGTACAAGCTGGAGGGGATGGATCTCATGGTGTGTATCCATGGTCGCCCTATTATGGCGTCGTATGTTGTGTCTTGGTCAATGATATGGAATGTGGTTTCCAGAGTGACACCACCGGCTAGGATGGGGAGTGTGATCTCATCGGATGTTCGCTCAACTGCATTGTTAAAACCCGTTAGTGTGATGCAGCGCGATATTATCTTATCCTCGAGTTTTATTTTTACAAGTACTCGAGGGTGGATAATACACGTGCCGCTTCTATCGTCTACCATAATGCATCTTACGTCGGTATCCAAAATTCGTAAAGTGATAGCAGGGGAATCATAGTGAGGGAAAGCCAAACCGTTGGTATCTAACTTATCGAAGATGATACTTTCTTCGAGTTCATCATACCGTTCGTGGTGATCAACCGTTTGAGATTATGGGTTGTGGTGAACTTCACACTGTTGATAGAAGCATCGTCGCTTCTGCC
The DNA here is from genome assembly GCA_000715115.1 of Nicotiana otophora. Classification (NCBI taxonomy): domain Eukaryota; kingdom Viridiplantae; phylum Streptophyta; class Magnoliopsida; order Solanales; family Solanaceae; genus Nicotiana; species Nicotiana otophora. Next base: position 34,994 of record AWOL01S0006064.1, read on the forward strand.
AATGATCATGTGGACGGTGCGGGTTGACGAGGGTGGTCTTAAAAGTCCTTGATGTTGTTCACGACCCCTGGAAAAGTTGATCCTTCCCCGGTCGCTCAACAATTCTCTGAGGTGTCCTTGTCGTACCATGTTTACGACTTCCTGTCTTAGAGCGATGCAATCCTCAGTTTTGTGGCATAGGGCATCCGACTTTCTGGTACTCGAGTCCGACCTCATCTTTTGCGGCCATTTCACCTTTGGTCCGAGCTTCTCTAAGGCATAGACTATTTCTGTAGGTGACACACAAAAGTTAAAAGCGGATAATAAAAGTGGCATACCTATTTCATTCCGGTGAGTCCTTGTTCTTGATCGGGGTGGGCCCTCTTCCTGGCGGGAAGGGTGTGCAAAGACGGTTTTGACATACGGTAAATGTTGTTCTCTGTTGGGTCAAGGAGCTGCAAGGTCCCTTCTGATATCACTTCTTCGATCTTTTTTGGATTCGGCTTGTACTGAGGTCATTCGATGAGTTGTCCCGTTGAGGTCATCCTCATCTGCTCGGACTTTAGCACAATACGCGTTGTGTATTTCATCCCAGGTAGGGGGGGGGGGTTACTTCATAAGCAAACTTAATAACTTTCTCGCTGCCCTTGAACTATTTCTGCTCAGACTGTTATGAAAAGTCGTGATTGCCATTCCTTCTGATACATTCGGCAATGTCATTCTTACTCGGTTGAAACGGGCGAGAAGTCCCTCCCCCAGAGACTGTTTAATAGCAAATATGTGGTTTACTCTTCTTTCGGCCTTCTTGGCCCTAGCATGGGCCGTTACGAACTTATCGTCCATTTCTTCGAAGGTTTCAATGGAACGCACATGCAGTTGTGAATACCATGTTAATGTTCTTCCCGTGAGGGTCTTGCCAAATTTTTTTTACAAAGTGGAGGATATTTGTTTCTTTGCGAGATCATTGCCTTTCATGGCAATGATATAGTGAGTCACATGGTCTTCGGGGTCGGTCGTGCCATCGCATATTTTTAGATAGGGCGGCATTTTAAAGGTCTTTGGTTTGGCATGTGGGGCAGAGGCATCACTGTACGGCTGCTCGATGAACCGATTGGCATCTCTCTTCGGTAAGAGCTTAGGGGCGCCTGGTATCTTGTCTACCCTTTCTTGGTATTCTCTTATATGGTCCCGAAGTGCTTTGTTCTCATTTTCCATTTTCTCCATCCTTTTCAGAATGGCTGCGAGAGTGTCTTCACCTACACAACTAACGACATTGTGAGTAATACCGGTCGTCGGAGTAGGAAGTTGATCATGCTGCATGTCCGCAGGTGGTACAATGCAAGTCCTCGCGTTTTCTGTAGCCGCGTCTCGAACGGGCTTATGGAGGACACTAGTTAGTATGTCGGTTAGCCACGCTTCAAGAAGCTTTTTTTACTGCCGGTGGTATCTCTTCCACCACGGATGTGGAGGCTCCCTTACCAAGAGACTTTGTGATGCTACAGTGAGGAGGGGGCGACCCACCTCGCCTGGGGGAGGCATTGGGTATTGCGTCCTCGTCCACTGCTTCAGAGCTCTCATTGATGATATTAATGAGGTTGGTTGGGAGGCTACTCGTTATTTTTGTTCTTTCTTCTCTGTTACCTGCCGTATTAGATTTGTGTATACAAAGAAAAAGGGATCTTGTTCTTGTTTTCTCTTCTTCTTTTTTTACGTTAGTGATTCGTGTTAGTTATAGATCTAGAGGAAACTAAAAATTTAACTAGGAAATCCCCACAGACGGCACCAAATTATTTGACCAAAAAGTATAACTTTCGGTTGAAACTATTATATTTATGTAATAACGGGTTAAACCTAGTTAATGATAATATCTCTAGATGTGAATCTTGAAAACGTGTATAAGGTGGGACAAATCCAATAAGGGGTTGACAATAACAAGCATTAAATAGTGATCAAGTATGAGCAATAATGGAAGAGTAACTGATCATAAATAGCAATAAATGACATTTAAGTAAATAAGAGAAGTAGTTCACCCAATAAATAATGAGCTAGGTAATTATTTCTCCTACAATGATGAGTGACAGACAGATCTTAGAATATTCGAAATATTCTCGGATCTGATGGAAAATTGTGGAATAATATGAGCAAGAATTTTGACAAAAAGATAGTCTTTGTGTCTTTACAAGAGAGAGAATCTTTTAGTAAAATCTGCTCTTATCACAATGAATATCACATGCCCCTATTTACTATCTTTTTCCTATTTATATGAGACATACCCTAATAAACCCTATAGTAGTACAAGTACAAAGAATATCTAATGAAATATTCTCTTTAATATCCAACCCTAATAAACTAGCAGTTGCAGCTCTTTTTGCGGCGCTCGACATCGACTATCTTTTGAATCTCGACCACGGGTTTCGCCATCTCTTGGTCGACTTCGGCTGACTCTTTTCTCGATGTTACTTAGTCCCAAGTATTGAGACACATTTCGACCCTTACAACATATTTATTGGATTAATATAAATATTTGATGCTCGAGTAAATTCTTACCATTCGTAGAAATTGATAGATGGATGATTATCCTCTCCGACCAGCATTGCTGGCGAGCACATTCCCCTCTCATCTTCGATGCAAAACAGGGTAAGAATTGATCCCTACACGTGAAAAAATATACTTTAAGCCCAAATAAATTAAAGTGGTTCTTTTTCTTGAGCTTGAGACTTGAGGCCACAAAAAATTGTTAAGTGAATAAACCAATACAGTAAAAAAGTAAGTGTCCGAGTCAACTTAGCAGGTCAAGTCTGAACAAAGCACTAACAATTTTTTTTAATAACTCGCTCTCAACCGACCACGGCGAAACCTGCCGGCTATGAGCCAACAGTAACAGGTTAAACTGCAACGGCGTTAATGTGAGTGGCAACATGTTAAAGATCGAGTTAGAAAGTTTAATCCAAAAGACTAATCTGATATATTAGGTGGAAGATTTCGGTCAATCTATAAAAGAAAACTTTATATATAATTTTATTTCAACTTCATTTTTTGGCTTTTTAATATACAAAACAGCTAGTACCTCCGTTATATGTGAACCTATTTCCTTTTTGGTCCATTTCAAAAATAATAACCCCTTTCTATATTTGGAAACAATTTTGCTTAAACTTATAATTCTACCCTTAATGAGAACCTTTTATAACTAACACAAATACTATGAGACCCTTTTTGAATTGTTTAGGACCACAAATTCCAAAAGTCCTCATTTTTTCTTAAAATGCGTGCCCAGTCAAACAGTGTCACATAAATTGGAACAGAGGTAGTAATATTTTTTTACAATCATTTTTTTAAAATTTCTAATATTACCTAATCCATTTAAAATCTCTTGAGACATATTTTCTAATTTACAATTTTTAATTTACTGTTTGCTAAAAAACTTCAAACTCTTTTTGGAATCGTATTAAAGTTTCAACCTTTTTTTGAGTTATGAATAATCAAACTCTTTCTCAGTTTATGGTTGTATGCGGTAAAAATCGGTTAGTCCTTCGTACGAACTGGTTTAAATGGTAATACATTGCATCGGAGAAGCGTCTTCGTAGTATCAGGTTGAGGTCCGAAGTCAGGTCACCAACCTTCGAGCCCGAAGGACCAATGTCAAGCTCAATGTTATTATCAAGATCGAGTCCAAGTCGAGCTATGATGCAAAGTAAAGTTATCGAGCTTATGATTCAGAGACCGACCAAACACTGAGCCTGAATCAATACAAGGGTCCGAGTCAGAATCGAGCTCGAATCAGGATCGAGGGCTCGAGTCAAGATCGAAAACTCAAGTCAATATCAAGCTCATAGATCGAGGACACAGACAAGAATCGTTGCAATCCCACTAGAGGAGAGAATCCTAGCAGAAATTATGAAAAAACTGATTTGTCATGGGTCTCCCACTATGTATTGTTAAATATATTTAAAAGTAGGATTCTTCACTATAAAGAGGATGGCTACATTTCTATAAAGGATAGTTTTTTTGCTTACATTGTAATTCAAGCATCATATTCTCCTATATTCAAGAGTTATTCTTTTAAGGTTCATAAATTGATTCATCTTGCTTAATCTTAAAAATCATCTTCTTTCCAACCTTGTTTATTTTGCATTTTTTGCAATCCATATTTGATATTTCTATATATCCTTACGAATTGTATTAAGCTATATCACATATCCTTAGAACTACGTACAAATTCAACTCCATCCGTTTTTCGGGTAAACAGTTTGGCGCCCATCGTGGGGCTAAGGATAACAGTGGTTATTTGATACGAATCTGCAAAAATACACCATTTTGCGCTTAGTGTCTTGAATTTCGGATTAGCAACGACCAACTATCAATCAAATGGCCTTACCTATCGACAACGAAGCTGGTCTTCAAGATGAGAACAACAACTTGGCACCCAGTACCGAAAGACCACTTGTCAACGCCGTTGGAGCTCGAATCGAAGTGCCGATAGACATCAATTCGCATGTGGCCATTGAGGCAAACCTACATTCTTAACCTGAAAATAACATTCATTGTGTCACTCGGTCTGCAGCTCGAGATACCCATAACGTCGAAGAAAACGGTGTCAGCTTACGTATGATTTTTGAAATATTGCAAGCTCAACATGCAGCAAAAGCTCGTTGTAGAGTCAAACCCAGATACCGAGTAGACCAGAGCCCAGTTAACCCCGAGAAATTACCCATACAACGGAACCAGCTAAAGTGAAATCAAATGAGCAGGAATCAGGGACTAATCCCAAAATTGCTAAGATGTTCGAAGAACTGACCAATCGAATAGAATCGGGAGAAAGGAGGATCGAAACAAACGACAAAAAGGTGGAAACATACAACTCCAGGGTTGATCAGATCCCGGGGGCACCACCAATATTGAAAGGCTTAGATTCCAAAAAATTCATACAAAATCCTTTCCCCCCAAGTGCGGCTCCTAAACCGATCCCAAAGAAGTTTCGCATGCCCGAGATTCCTAAATATAGCGGAACTACCGACCCCAACGAACATGTCACCTCATACACATGTACCATCAAAAGTAACGATCTAGATGATGATGAGATCGAATCCGTATTACTGAAGAAATTCGGTGAAACCCTTTTAAAGGGAGAAATGATATGGTATCATAATTTGCCATCTAATTCTATCGATTCTTTTGCTATGCTTGCGGATTCCTTCGTAAAAGCACACGCCGGGGCCATAAAAGTCGAGACCAGGAAGTCGGACCTGTTTAAAGTGAGACAAAAGGATAACGAGATGCTAATAGAGTTCGTGTCTCATTTCCAAATGGAATGAATGGATCTACCCCCAGTCATAGACGATTGGACTGTTCAGGCTTTCACTCAAGGTTTGAACGAATGAAGTTCGACGGCTTCACGGCGGTTGCAGCATAACCTGATCGAGTACCCAGCTATCACTTGGGCCGACGTGCATAATTGGTACCAATCAAAAATTAGAGTCGAAGATGATTAGTTGGGGTCTGAACCCGCTGCTCGAAAGGATATTGTCACGACCCAAAATCCAACTAGTCTTGATGGAACCTAACCCAACACGTTAGGTAAGCTAACTTTAAACTATCCAATTTCAATAATAATTATTAAAGAAATTTAAGTAAATAATTATCTTAACCTTATACATTCCCCAAGAACTAGTAGTACAAATCATGAATTTTTAAGAATAGAGTATACAAAGCGAAAATGAAATAAATACATAGTATGTTTGAATAGTACATAAACAAAGCTTTTATAAATCTAAGACTACCATGAACAAAGGCAGCTACAACAGGAAAGCAGGTACATCTTCAAATCCCGCAACCATCGAGCACAGCAACAACAGCAGTCAACATCTGCACGCAATGTGTAGAAGTGTAGTATCAGTGTAACCGACCCTATGTACTGAGTAATTAACAAACCTAGCCTTAGGTTGAAAGTAGTGACGAACTTTTACCAAGGTCGGGTCCAAATCTACTAATCCATAACAGTTAATAACGATATAAAGCAAATAATACCATAAGTAACTCAGAGATAAAATGCTCAGTCACATCATGATTTCAACAATAATAGTTCTTCCTTTCAAGAATATCACTGAAAACCAAAATCTTTTGCCAAAGTTACCAAAAATGTGAATAAGTTTGAAAACAGAAATTTTTCCAAAATTCTTTTAATAATAAATAAAATATTTCATTTTCTTTTCAGACAACCATTGTAAAACAAATGCATCATTATTCCCACCTGTCAACATGTGTGAGAAATCATGAATAATGTGATACCGTACAGCATGAGAAAAACACACCTCTATGCATATATGTCATGTGTGCATGTCAATGCAATATATCTTAGAGATTGTACTCATGTACTCACACTCTCAGAGTACTCAATCTCACTGTCTCACATTCTCTCTCACTGTGCTCAGCACACTCAATCACTCAGCGCTATACAATACATGTTGCGGCGTGCATCCCGATCCCTATTTATAATCGACTGCACTCACTGGGGTGTGTACAGACTCATGAGGGGCTCCTACGTCCCAATCGCTATAAGCACGGATAACTCACGTGTTGTACGGACAACTCACGTGCCATAATATAAATATCTGGATCTGCACGGCCAACTCACGTGCAATAATAATATAAGGATCCGCACAACCAACTCACGTGCTGCACGGCCAACTCACGTGTAATAATAATATAAGGATCTGCACGACCAACTCACGTGCAATAGTATAATATATATATAAATCCAACATGGCATGTTGCGGCGTGCAGCCCGATCCCAAATATATCCTCACAATCAGGCCCTCGGCCTCCCTCAGTCATCAATCTCTCTAGTGTCTCTCTCATGGGCTCACAATGTCATGAGAATAGCCCAAAAATGATGATATGATGTATCAATAAATAACAACAGAGACTGGGATATGATATGCAATGAAATGAATATGTCTGAGTATGAATTTTCAACATAACCAATAATTCACAGCAATATGACCTCTGTGGGTCCCAATAATACTGGTACATAGCCTCAACATGATTTTTAATATGCTTTTCAGCTCAATTTCTTTAACTCATAAAATCGCATGGAAAATGCCAATATTATTTAACTACAAAATTACACATAAATAATTATGTCACAATTCCTATAGTGCACGCCCACACGCCCGTCACCTAGCATGTGCGTCACCTCCCAACAATTCATGAAATATATATTTAGGGTTCATACCCTCAACTCCAAGATTAGAAGAGTTACTTACCTCGAACAAGCCAAATCCAATGTCGAGCAAGCTAAGCAATACTCCAGAAATTCCATTCTGCTCGTATCAACTTCCAAACGGCTCGAATCTAGTCACAATTAATTTGATTTAACCCACAAAAATTATAGAAATTAATTCCATATCAAAATACTAATATTTTCCAAAAATCTGAAATTACACTCAAAAATCGACCGTGGGACCCACGTCTTGGAACGCGACAAAAGTTATAAAATATTAACGCCCATCCAACCACGAGTCCAACCATACAAATTTCACCAAATTCCGATATCAACTCGACCCACAAATCCTCAATTGAAGTCTTTGAAGATTTCTACCATTTTCAACCCAATCTTTATCCATTTGAATTCAACACTCTTTCCATAAACCTTATTGATACGTATAAATAATAAAATTACACCCTAAAATCATACTCTTAATCACCATCATTACCCAAACTCGAAATTGAAGATTAGGGGTTAGAACCTTACCTCTTTGATGAAGAACTTGAGGGATTTCTTGTTGGATTTCAAGGCTTGGACAAGAATTTGATGACCAAGACACTTCATCTACTTCCTCTCTCTAGAAAACTCTCACTTCTCTCTAAAATCATCAGATAATTTCCCCAAAATAAGCCCCAAAGCCTATTTATCAAAATGGGGTCGGGTTATGAAAATAGAAAAATTAACCCTCCGAAAGTAGGTCTGCGGTCGCATAATGGACCGCAAAATGGGTATGCGGGCCGCAAAATTGATCGCAAAATCGGCGCCCAAAACTGAGCTCTTTTGGTCCATTCTGCGACCAGTTTTGCGGTCGCAAAAGCAGTTTTGCGGTCGCAAAAGCAGTTTTGCGGTCGCAAAAGCAGTTTTGCGATCGCATAACTGTTTTGCGATTGCATAATTGGTCGCAGAATTGTATTTTTTTAGCCTTTGGTAATTTGGTCATAACTTCTTGTAGGAATGTCCAAATGACGAACGGTTTGAAGCGTTAGAAACTAGACTCAAAGATCTTTCATTTGATAGGTAATACATGATATAACACTTCGTATCATGAGAATTATACTCATTTGAAGATAGGTCTTATGCGAACTCACTTAACACTTTAGTCTTATGAAATTTTCAACTTCTACATTCGATACCGAAACCTATCGAATCAAGTCCGATTGACCTCAAATTTTGCACACAGGTCATAAATGACATAATGAAGCTATTTCAATTTCCATAATCGGATTCCGACCTCGATATCAAAAAATCAACCCCCCGGTCAAACTTCCCAAAAATTCAACTTTCGGTATTTGAAGCCTAATTCCACTACGAACCTCCAAATAATTTTTTCGGACACGCTCCTAAGTCCAAAATTACCATACAAAGCTATTGGAATCATCAGAATTAAATTCTAAGGTTGTTTACACATAAGTGAATATCTGGTCAACTTTTCCAACTTAAGTTTTCAATTATGAGACTAAGTGTCTCATTTCACTCCGAAATCCTTCCGGACCCGAGCCAACTAACCTGATAAGTCATAAATTAACTGTGAGGCATAAATTAAGTAGTAAATGGGGGAACAGGATTGTGATACTCAAAACGACCTGTCGGGTCGTTATATTCTCCCCACTTGAACATATGTTCGTCCTCGAACGTGCCAAGAGTTGTTCTTAACCTCCAAATCTCTATTCCACCTGACCAAGCACATACCCGGGGGTGATCTCACGTCACCAATTCTATATAGGCATGACCACACAACATAACTGAAAATCATTAATTCAACCTTAGCCCAAAAACCATGTAGCCAAATTTCTAACATCCAGAATTCTTTTCAAGACCCGAATCTCACATCTACACACTATATAAGCCTGAACAAGTTGTATCCAGCCATAACCATAATACCACATAACATACTACACAACTCGCATACTCGTAGTACCATTTCTGATCATAGTAACTGCTCAAAACCAACCAAGTACTAGTATAAAACCGCGCATTCAACATAACCTCATTCCGAAACCTTCGTACACTGCCAATGATGAAAGAAACAATCAAAACTCATCACCACTCATCAGATCAACTAGCCATGGAGCTCTCTCATCCCAAACAGAACCATAATCCTCTCCTAAGTCGACTTTCAATATTATCCTCCCGAATATACCATAATCAAGCATGATAGTACCCATTCTAGGTCCAATGACCTTATATTATTAAACACAACTATCTCACAGACACGCCATATCAATATAACTCACACCACAACCGCGCAATCTGTGTACCCAAATATGGGAGATGTCTCAAGGAAGAGAACCGTATTGCAAGTTCAACAAGCACTACCACACCCGCAATATTACAACCAACTCCTCAAATTTCGTGAAGAGGATAACCATAGGTGCATATTCACAATTGTAGGGGAAGAAAATTAATGAATCAGATAAATTATCATAGAAATAAAATTCTCACACACGACACGGACAACTCACGTGCCAATAATATGAATCACCCGGCATGGTCACATGCCTCCAGTCCCAGCATATCATACATGAGCAATTAAACAAGTATACTTGTATATATGATAATGAAATAAGATTCTCATGCTCCTGGACCGGTAAAACAAATAACACGCCATAGTGTATGCATGTGCAAAGTCTGCTATCACACTTCAAATCGGCGATTTAATGTAGAAATAGTAACTACCCCGTTTATTCGGGGGAATTAGCCTCTTTGTAACCTCAAATGTAGCCTAGATAGTTTTCAACAAAGGTATGAACATAAAAAACTCTATAACTTTACGCTTAACAGTCAACTCTAGGCATATCATAGCCTAAGCATTCTTTCGAGTAAGAATACTTGCCTCGATACCCACACATGGGCTCAACCTCACATATATGTGCACTCATAGCGTGTAGCTATCACAAATAATTAACACAACTAGTGCTTCCACTGGGCTTTAAATAAAATAGCCACCTCAAATAGGTCGCAACCCCGAAACAATATACTTCTGAGAACTCCTAGTCTCCAAATTCATCGAACGCATAAATCACCGTAACTGATCCCAACTCCAGCACTAAAATGACTAACACATCTTCCATTCACGATAATCCCATGGGGAATACTTTCATAATTCTTCTGTTCCATATAGCAATAATTTGAATATCAGCATTGTATCAACCAGGTGGGTTCTGTAATACTGATGAACATCCGTAAGTCAAAATACAACGCGCCTTCTGAAATGCGAACCCTTCTCAGGAATTACCAAGCAGTTATAACACCCATCGAAACATCTGAAACTGAATACGCTGTCCAACATTCGTTACCTTCTCTTCACGACTGAACTGTCACCCTGTACATGTAAATCCTAATCCCGCACAACACATCACATCTATTATGCCATCATGTCAAAAACACAAGAGTTCTATTATCAACTTTTAGTCACCAACAATTTACATACTCTATTAGTTTGAAACTGTTCTCTTGCTCCTTTCCAGGAGGAAATCACAATAGACAACACGTTCTCCACACCGGTAGAATAGTATCTGATTCAAACCATGGTAGAAACCATCATGAACACTTTGAAATCTATCTTCACATAACCAAGCTATTAGAATTACATTCATCTAACTTTACCAAACCACGTAGGTCACCAAAACCCAAGGATATTTCCACCAAAATATCTGTAAAGTCTTACCACGTCATAATTACCCAAAGGACCTATCCTACCATTACCACACCGGTCTAGCCTACTACCCAGTTGTCCTATTTCTCCGAGTCCCTTCCGAATTTGCCTTCAAATTGATACTTCTCCTTGCTAAACACCACGATATTTAACCACAACTCACCCCACAAACCTTAGCATAGAACCACAACGCCCTACGGCCCTTAAGAAAACGTGTTCTTCTTAAGCACCTCCATAAATACCATAACTGTAACACTCACTCTGAAAATACCTTATGTGAGTTTAAATCCACTTCATTCACCTTCCTGATACGTAAATATAAAATCCATAATGATATACAAAAATACCACAAGTCTCGACTCCATCCAACTTAAATCTCAGATTTTAGCCGCAAACACATCCGCCAAAATTTTTCAATTGTTACATATAAATCTCGAATCCATTAGAACTTTCTCGAGAATCACCCCCTTTGTTCAAATCCACATTACACCGCACAAATCGGCCAAAGGACAGGTGCCCCATTAGCACAACAACTCTCAAAGAAGTAACTGTACTTTAATACGACCTATCAAATTCATACTCCGTGCGCACTACATCATTCAAAAATAACAACTCACTCATCCTACGATTTTCATATACTCATAAGTGCAATATAACCCGTATCCAGGAATTTCCTTACTAGAGTCATTCTCGAACTCCACCTCTGTAAGTCATCACTTATTCCCAAGTAAACCTCAGACCAAAACAAAATTTTGACACATAGCCATGAATTAAATTGCCGATAGCAGACTCCCCCACTTGGATCAAAGACATAAATCAAAACATTCGATAACTCACAATAACCATACTCTCTTACTGCCATAATGTTGTAGTTCATTCAATGGAAATTCTTCTCCAGCTCATGTGACACCAACCATAAAATACCCCGATCATCCTCTAAGCTCGCAATCATTCTCTTGTCACTCACGTCAAGTTTCTCAACCAGATTCAATTTTAAATCTCCACACATACGCCTTGCTGGCAGAAAAGAAACTCTCCACTCCTATATAAGGAACATTGCCGAACATATGAATCCAAAAGCATAATTTACAACTGAAGATACCGAGCTTAAGCTGCGGTCTAACCATGGCCTCAAGTCCTCCATAATGGCCAATCACCAAAACACAGAATACACATTTCGTACCTCATTCATGAAATCACAAGTCGGTGATGCACAGCTGATATGGAGTACTCATGTGCGCATACGAATGCGTGGAAGGAATTCAAAGAGTAATATTTCAAGCTGAATCAATTCCGCACGATAAAGAAAGAAAGATGGGAAGTATATATCCTAAATGCCCTGTAGCCTCTCGAAGATAAGTATGGACGTCATCATACCGATCTGCAAGACTCTACTAGACAATTGCTCATACCTTGTAGAACCTATGAATCTAGAGCTCTGATACCACCTTGTCACGACCCAAAATCCAACTAGTCGTGATGGCACCTAACCCAACCCGCTAGGTAAGCCAACTTTCAACTATCCAATTCCAATAACAATTATTAAAGAAATTTAAGTAAATAATTATCTTAACCTTATATATTCCCCAAGAACTAGTAGTACAAATCATGAGCTTCTAAGAATAGAGTATACAAAGCAGAAATGAAATAAATACATAGTCTGTTTGAATAGTACATAAACAGAGCTTTTATAAATCTAAGGCTACCATGAACAAGAGGCAGCTACAACAGAAACGCAGGTACATCTTCAAATCCCGCAACCATCGAGCACAACAACAACAACAACAGTCAACATCTGCACGCAATGTGAAGAAGTGTAGTATCAGTACAACCGACCCCATGTACTGAGTAAGTAACAAACCTAGTCTTAGGTTGAAAGTAGTGACGAGCTTCTACCAAGGTCGGGTCCAAATCCACTAATCCACAACAGTTAATAACGACATAAAGCAAATAATACCAGAAGTAACTCAGAGATAAAATCCACTAATCCATAACTATGATTTCAGTAATAATAGTTCTTCCTTTCAAGTACATCAGTGAAAACCCAATCTTTTGCCAAAGTTACCAAAAATGTGAATAAGTTTGAAAACAGAAATTTTTCCAAAATCCTTTCAATAATAAATAAAATATCTCATTTTCTTTTTCAGATAACCATTATAAAACAAATGCATCATTATTCCCACATGTCAACATGTGTGAGAAATCATGAATAATGTGATAGCGTACAGCATGAGAAAAACACATCTCTATGCATATATGTCATGTATGCATATCAATGCAATGTATCTCAGAGATTGTACTCATGTACTCACACTCTCAGAGTACTCAATCTCACTGTCTCGCACTCTCTCTCATTGTGCTCAGCACACTCAATCACTCAGCGCTATACAATACATGTTGCGGCGTGCATCCCGATCCCCGTTTATAGTCGACTGCGCTCACTAGGGGTGTGTACAGACTCATAAGGGGCTCCTACAGCCCAAGCACTATAAGCACGGACAACTCACGTATTGTACGGACAACTCACGTGCCATAATATAAATATCTGGATCTGCACGGCCAACTCACGTGCAATAATAATATAAGGATCCGCACAACTAACTCACGTGTTGCACGGCCAACTCACGTGCAATAATAATATAAGGATCCGCACGACCAACTCACGTGAAATAGTATAATATATATAAAGCCAACATGGCCTGCTGCGGCGTGAAGCCCGATCCCAAATATATCCTCACAATCAGGCCCTCGGCCTCCCACAGTCATCAATCTCTCCAGTCTCTCTCTCATGGGCTCACAATGTCATGAGAATAGCGCAAAAATGATGATATGATGTATCAATATATAATAACAACAGAGACTGAGATATGATATGCAATGAAATGAATATGGCTGAGTATGAATTTTTAACATAACTAATAATTCACAGCAATATGACCTCTGTGGGTCCCAATAATACTGGTACATAGCCTCAACATGATTTTTAATATGCTTTTCAGCTCAATTTCTTTAACTCATAAAACCGCATGAAAAATGCCAAGATTATTTAACTACAAAATTACACATAAATAATTATGTCACAATTCTTATAGTGCACGCCCACACGCCCGTCACCTTGCATGTGCGTCACCTCCCAACAATTCACGAAATATATATATTCAGGGTTCATACCCTCAACTCCAAGATTAGAAGAGTTACTTACCTCGAACAAGCCAAATCCAATGTCGAGCAAGCTAAGCAATGCTCCAGAAATTCCATTTTGCGCGTATCAACTTCCAAACGGCTTGAATCTAGTCACAATTAATTTGATTCAGCCCACAAAAAATATAGGAATTAATTCTATATCAAAATACTAATATTTTTTAAAAGTCTGAAATTACACTCAAAAATCGCTCGTGGGGCCCACATCTTGGAACCCGACAAAAGTTATAAAATATTAACGCCCATCCAACCACGAGTCCAACCATACAAATTTCACCAAATTCCGACATCAACTCGACCCACAAATCTTCAAGTGAAGTCTTTGAAAATTTCTACCACTTTCAACCCAATCTTTACCCATTTGAACTCAATACTCTTTCCATAAACCTTATTGATATGTATAAATAATATAATTACACCCAAGAATCATACTCTTAATCACCATCATTACCCAAACTCGAAATTGAAGATTAGGGGTTAGAACCTTACCTCTTTGATGAAGAACTTGAGGGATTTCTTGTTGGATTTCAAAGCTTGGACAAGAATTTGATGAACAAGACACTTCATCTACTTCCTCTCTCTAGAACACTCTCACTTCGCTCTAAAATCATCAGATACAACAACAACAATAATAACAACAACAACCCAGTATAATCCCACTAGTGGGGTCTGGGAAAGGTAGTGTGTACGCAGACCTTACCCCTTCCATGAGGTAGAGAGGCTGTTTCCAATAGACCCTCGGCATCATTTCCTCCAAGAACTCCCCACCTTGCTCTTGGGGTGACTCAAACTCACAACCTCTTGGTTGGAAGTGGAGGTTGCTGACCATCAGAGCAACCCCTCTTGTCAAAATCATCAGATAATTGCCCTAATATAAGCCCCAAAACCTATTTATCAAAATGGGGTCGGGTTATGAAAATAGAAAAACTAACCCTCCGAAAGCAGGTCTGCGGTCGCATAATGGACCGCAGAATGGGTATGTGGGCTGCAAAATTTATCGCAAAATCGGCGCCCAAAACTGGGCTCTTCTGGTCCATTCTGCGACCAGTTTTGCGATCACAGAAGTAGTTTTACGATCGCATAACTGTTTTGCGATCGCATAATTGGTTGCAGAATTGCATTTTTCCAGCCTTTGGTAATTTGGTCACAACTTCTTGTAGGAATGTCCAAATGACGAACGGTTTGAAAAGTTATAAATTAGACTCAAAGATCTTTAATTTGATAGGTAACACACCATATAACACTTGCTATCATGAGTTTTATACTCATTTGAAGTTAGGTCTTGTGCGAACTCACTTGACACTTTAGTCTTATGAAAATTCCAACTGTTACATTCGATGCCGAAACCTATCGAATCAAGTCCGATTGATCTCAAATTTTGAACACAAGTCATAAATGACATAATGAAGCTATTCCAATTTCCATAATCATATTCTGACCTTGATATCAAAAAGTCAATCCCCCCGGTCAAACTTCTCAAAAATTTAACTTTCGGCATTTCAAGCCTAATTCTACTACGGACCTCCAAACAATTTTTTCAGACACGCTCCTAAGTCCAAAATTACCATACGGAGCTATTGGAATCATCAGAATTAAATTGTGAGGTCGTTTACACATATGTGAATATCTGATCAACTTTTCCAACTTAACTTTTTAATTATGAGAGTAAGTGTCTCATTTCACTCTGAAATCCTTCCGGACCCGAACCAACTAACCCGATAAGTCATAAATCAACTGTGAGGCATAAAGTAAATAGTAAATGGGGGAACGGGGTTGTGATACTCAAAATAACCTGTCGGGTCGTTACATATATCAATCGAGAAAAAGGTCCGATCAGGGATCGATACCGACCGTATAACGGAAACCACAGAATCAATGAATCGAGACATAACCCTGGACAAAGCAACAAAAGAAGTGATCGAGGTCAAGGATCTCGGGGGATGATGAACAGAAGTGGGTTCGACAGGCCTACCGGATCTAAGGAAGCACCTCGGCTATCAGAGTATAACTTCAGCATTGATGCATCCGCCATCGTGTCGGCTACTGGACGCATCAAAGACACTAAATGGCCTCGACCTATGCAGACCGATCCTGCCCAAAGGAATCCCAATCAAATGTGTGAATATCATGGCACCCATGGCCACAAAACAGAAGATTGCAGACAACTAAGAGAAGAGGTAGCATGGTTATTCAATAAAGGGCACCTTCGAGAATTTTTAAGTGACAGGGCGAAGAACCATTTCAAAAACATGGATTTCGGCAAGCAAAACGAACAAGAAGAACCACAGCACATCATCCACATGATCATCGGCGGTGTCGATACCCCTCAAGGGCCGATGCTTAAACGCACTAAGACATCGATTGTAAAAGCAATCTCGAACTCAGGATTACACACCCATAAGAACTTTGTCCTTCAATGATGATGATGCAGAAGGAGTCATACAACCTCATAACGATGCATTGGTAATATTCGTACTTATGAATAAAACTAAAGTTAAGCATGTGTTAATTGATCCAGGTAGCTCGGACAACATCATTAGCTCGAAGGTTGTAGAACAGCTCGGTCTATAGGACCAGGTCATACCATAACGCTGGTTCAAAACGGATTCAATATGGCATGTGAAACCACTAAAGGCGAGATAATTCTGCCGATAAATATGGCCGGAACCATCCAGGAAATGAAGTTCCACGTAATCGAAGGCGACATAAGATACAACGCCCTTTTTAGAAGGCCATGGATCCACAACATGAGAGTTGTACCTTCAACCCTACACCAGGTTCTTAAATTCCCAACATCGGGGGGAGTCAAAATAGTGTACGAAGAACAACCGGCCGCGAGAGAAATGTTTGTCGTCGAAGAAGCAATTCTGATATCCTCGTCAACAAAGGAATCGAACTCAAAAGGGGAACAAGGTGCCAAATAGCAATCACAGACGTCAGCTTTAACCCAACCAGAAAATCAAAAGATCGAGGTAGATGATGATCAAAGGATCCCTCGATCCTTCATGGTTCCCGATGATTCCGACGCTACCCAATCAATGATTGAAGAATTGGAGCAAGTCGTACTAATCGAACATTTGCCCGAACGAAAGGTATACCTGGGAATGGGACTAACCCTCGAACTCAGGAAAAGGTTTATTCAATTTCTTATCTATAACATAGACTATTTTGCTTGGTCCCATTTAGATATAACAGGGATCCCATCGGATATAACGACGCATCGGCTAAGCCTGTATCTTAAGTTCAAACCGGTAAAGAAAAAGAGAAGACCCCAGTCCGAGGTAAAACACGCATTCATAAAGGATGAGGTAACTAAACTTCTCAGAATAGGGTCCATTCGAGAGGTAAAATATCCCGAATGGCTAGCCAATGTAGTTGTAGTCCCTTAAAAAGAGAACAAACTTAAAATGTGTGTAGATTATAAGGATTTAAACAAGGCATGCCCCAAAGATTCTTTTCCGCTGCCTAACATCGATCACATGATAGATTCCACAGCCGGCCACGAGGTCCTTACTTTTCTCGATGCCTATTCCGGGTATAATCAAATCCAAATGAACCTGAAAGACCAGGAAAAGACTTCATTTGTCACCAAGTATAGAACATATTGTTATAATGTGATGCCTTTCGGGATAAAAAATGTAGGAGCTACTTACCAACGCCTAGTAAATAAAATGTTTGAGGAACAAATAGGTAAATCAATGGAAGTTTATATTGATGACATGCTAGTTAAGTCTCTGCGCGCAGAGGACCATTTGACTCATTTGCAGGAAACATTCGAGATTTTAAGGAAATACAACATAAAGCTCAACCCCGAGAAATATGCTTTCGGGGCCGGTTCGGGCAAGTTCCTCAGTTTCATGGTATCAAATCGGGGGATCGAGATTAACCCCGATAAAATCAAGGCCATCGAAGACATCGCCATCGTGGACAGTGTAAAAGACGTGTAGAGGCTAACGGGGCGGATTGCTGCCTTAGGCCGATTCATTTCAAGGTCGTCAGATCGGAGCCATATATTTTTCTCTACTAAAAAAGAAGAACAATTTCGCTTGGACCCCGGAATGCCAGCAAGCGTTAGAGGAGTTAAATCAATATCTATCGAGCCCACCACTGCTTCATACTCCAAAAATAGACGAAAAATTTTGCTTGTACTTGGCAGTATCGAAAATCGCGGTAAGTGGTGTCCTAGTTCGAGAAGAGCAAGGTATGCAATTTCCCATTTATTATGTAAGTCGAACCTTAGGAGAAGCAGAGACCAGATATCCACAGTTAGAAAAATTAGCACTTGCACTCATAAGCGCCTCTAGAAAGTTAAGACCGTACTTTCAATGTCACCCCATATGCATACTGACTACTAACCTACTTCGTAATATTTTGCACAAGCTTGAACTATTATGCCGATTGGAAAAATAGGCCATCGAGCTCAGTGAATACGATATCGAATATCAACCCCGTACGGCCATCAAGTCTCAAATTTTAGCGGACTTCGTGGCCGATTTCACGCCGACCCTCGTACCCGAAGTTGAAAAAGAACTCTTATTGAAATCGGGTACATCATCGGGGGTATGGACCTTTTTTACGTACGGGGCTTCGAACGTAAAAGGGTCCGGGCTAGGCATCGTTTTAAAGCCGCCTACGGGTAACACCATTAGGCAATCTATCAAAACTACTAGTTTGACTAACAACGAAGCCGAGTATGAGGCCATGATTGCAGGTCTCGAACTAGCTAAAAGCTTGGGAGCAGAAGTCATTGAATCTAAGTGTGACTCTTTGCTGGTGGTAAATCAAGTAAACAAAACCTTCGAAGTTCGAGAAGATAGAATGCAAAGGTATTTGGACAAAATGCAGGTCACTTTACACCATTTCAAAGAATGGGCTTTACAGCATGTTCCACGAGAACAAAATAGTGAGGCCGATGCACTTGCAAATTTGGGATCATCGGTCGAGAAAGGCGAGATAAGCTCGGGGACTGTCGTTCAACTCTCGAGATCCATAATCGAAGAAGGTCATGCCGAGATAAATTCTTCAAGCTTAACCTGGGATTGGAGGAATAAGTATATTGAATACTTAAAGAATGGAAAGCTCCCATCGGACCCTAAATATTCGAGGGCCCTACGAACCAAAGCTGCTCGATTCTTATTAACTGCAGATGGAACGTTATACCGAAGGACATTCGATGGACTATTGGCAGTATTCTTAGGTCCAGAAGACACCGACTATGTCCTACGTGAGGTGCACGAGGGCACTTGTGTAAATCACTCCGTTGCCGATTCATTAGTCCGAAAAATAATTAGGGCAGGGTACTATTGAATTGATATAGACAAAGACGCAAAGGAGTTTGTTCGAAGGTGTGACAAATGTCAAAGGTTCGCACCAATGATCCATCAGCCCGGAGAGCAACTTCACTCAATCCTATCCCCATGGCCATTCATGAAATGGGGAATGGATATCGCCGACCCTCTGTCATCGACCCTAGGTAAAGCTAAGTTCATTTTATTTATGACTCACTATTTCTCTAAATAGATTGAAGCACAGGTGTTCGTGAAAGTAAGAGAGAAAGATGTTATAGACTTTATCTGGGATCATATCGTATGTCGATTCGGGATACCCACCGAAATAGTATGTGACAATGGGAAACAGTTTGTCGGCAGCAAAGTGACGAAATTCCTCAAAGACCACAAGATAAAAAAGATATTATCAACACCGTATCACCCCAGTGGGAATGGACAGGCCGAATCGACGAACAAAACTATCATTCAAAGCCTAAAAAAGAGGCTGAACGACGCCAAGGGAAAATGGAGAAAAATCCTACCCGAAGTTCTTTGGGCATATCGAACAACATCAAAATCTAGTACGGGGGCAACCCCGTTCTCGTTAGTATATGGCTCCGAAGCATTGATTCCAATCGAAGTCAGGAAACCCAGTGCCAGGTTTCGATACACAACAGAAGAGTCAAATAACGAGGCTATGAACACTAGCCTCGAATTATCGGATAATAAACAAGAAGCTGCTCTCGTCCAATTGGCCACCCAAAAGCAGCAAATCGAAAGATATTACAATCGAAGAACCAAGCTTCGCCATTTTAAACTCGGGGACTTAGTGCTAAGGAAAGTCACCCTCAATACTCGAAATCTAAACGAAGGAAAACTAGCACCGAACTGGTAAGGACCATATCAAGTTCTCGAAAACGTCGGAAAAGGATCATACAAGCTCGGCATTATAAACGGCAAATAACTATCAAGCAATTGGAATGTATCGCACCTAAAACGATACTACTGCTAAGGTACGACCCTCCCATGTTCGTTTATATTTCAAAACTAACCCTTGCAGGAGTTCGATCAGGAACAAGGATGGTTTATTCAACAC
Source organism: Nicotiana otophora (assembly GCA_000715115.1). Classification (NCBI taxonomy): domain Eukaryota; kingdom Viridiplantae; phylum Streptophyta; class Magnoliopsida; order Solanales; family Solanaceae; genus Nicotiana; species Nicotiana otophora. The sequence goes on from AWOL01S0006064.1 coordinate 55,456, forward strand.
AAAAGCCCTAGGTCTGAAAGCACGTGTTGCACTCTTTTTCCCTTAGATCGGTTTTATTCCTAATGGGTTTTTCGGCAATATTTTTAATGAGACAACCATTGATCGTGCTAACTTAGAACATTTCAATAGTATCTGAGGTCTCTTTACAATCGACCTCGAATATTGGGGGGGCATTACCCCTCAAACATATCAAGTTCGATGCAAGAAAGTTACTTCATAACAACAGGGTTCCAATAAGAAAAATTGTAAGAGCCAAATGGTCAAAACGAACCATGCTCATGTAGTTGGCCCAAGCCCTGGCACAAAACATGAACAAATGTATAATGACTTACAAAGAAAACTTTCTTCTTTACCCATATTTTATATCCAAGAACAATTCCTCTATTTCTAGATTTATTATGCAAACAGACTTAAGGGCCGACCATTACCCATTAAACCGGGGACTGCCAACCGAAAATCAACGAAGCCCAAGGGCTACATCGACTTGAGTTCGAGCAATCATTATCACTCGGGGACTATCTACGAAGCCCTAGGGCTACCCTATTTTTAGTTCGAGAAATCACTCACTCAACCATTAAGCCTACGGGCTACATTACTTCGAGTTCGAGCAAGCACTCACTCGACTACCAAGCCTACGGTCTACTCATATTTTGAGTTCGAGAAATCACTCACTCAACCATTAAGCCTACGGGCTACATTACTTCGAGTTCGAGCAAGCACTCACTCGACTACCAAGCCTACGGTCTACTCATATTTTGAGTTCGAGAAATCACTCACTCAACCATTAAGCCTACGGGCTACATTACTTCGAGTTCGAGCAAGCACTCACTCGACTACCAAGCCTACGGTCTACTCATATTTTGAGTTCGAGAAATCACTCACTCAACCATTAAGCCTATGGGCTACATTACTTCGAATTCGAGCAAGCACTCACTCGACTATCAAACCTACGGGCTACTCTTATTTTGAGTTCGAGAAATCACTCACTCAACCATTAAGCCTACGAGCTACATTACTTCGAGTCCGAGCAAAAACTCACTCAACCATTAAGCCTACGGGCTATGTCACTTCGAGTTCGATCAAGCACTCACTCGACTACTAAGCCTACGGGCTACTCTTATTTTTGAGTTCGAGAAATCACTCACTCAACCATTAAGCCTACGAGCTACATTACTTCGAGTCCGAGCAAAAACTCACTCAACCATTAAGCCTACGGGCTATGTCACTTCGAGTTCGATCAAGCACTCACTCGACTACTAAGCCTACGGGCTACTCTTATTTTTGAGTTCGAGAAATCACTCACTCAACCATTAAGCCTACGGGCTACATTACTTCGAGTTCAAGCAAGCACTCATTCAACCATTAAGCCTACGGGCTATGTTACTTCGAGTTCGAGCAAGCACTCACTCGACTATTAAGCTTACATGCTACATTACTTCGAGTTCGAGCAAGGCACTCACTCGAACACGAAGCCTACGGGCTACTCTTAGCTTAAGTTCGAGAAATCACTCACTCAATCATTAAGCCTATGGGCTACATTACTTCGAGTTCGAAATCACTCACTCGACTATTAAGCCTACGGGCTACATTACTTCGAGTTCGAGCAAGGCACTCACTCGAATACTAAGCCTACGGGCTACTCTTATCTTGAGTTCGAGAAATCACTCACTCAATCATTAATCCTAAGGGCTACATTACTTCAAGTTCGAAATCACTATGCCTTCGGGCTACATTACTTCAAGTTCGAAAACACCCACTCAGAAATAAAGGCTACAAAGTCTGAATTCTATCAAATTGCCTAAAGCCTTATGAAAACATTCATAAGGCACGAGTAAAACGAAATCTTCACAAGACAAAAAATAAAACAAAGGCAAGACGGGAAAAGAAAATATATTTGTATATATTTACAAGATTATTTACATGATTGTTTGCAACATCCGAAATAGAAACTAAGGGACTAAGTTTCTTGGTAATACCCGGGGGGCGGTCTCTTCTCCATCGGGCTCATCCCCGCTCTCAGACCCGCTCTTGCTCCCATCATCGTCATCATCGGAAACCAAGGCTTCAGTATCGGCTTTGAGCTCCTTCGCCCTTTTTATCTCTTCGATGAGGTCAAAACCTCGAGCGTGGATCTCCTCGACGGTCTCCCTCCGAGATCGGTACTTAACAAGCTCAGCGACCCAATGTGCTCGAGTGTTGGCGATCTCGGCTGCCTCTTTTGCTTGTACCTGAGCAGCTTCAGCATCGGCCCGGTAAACGGCCATGAATGCATCCGCATCAGCCTTTACCTTTTTGGCATCGGATTCAGCCTTAGCGAGTTCAGAAACCAACCGAGCCTCGAGCTCCTCTATTCTTCTTACTTGAACCGAGCTTTTCTCCTTCATACTTTGAAGCTGAGTTTCGGCCGATGACAATTGGGCTCGAGCAGACTCTTTCTCTGTAACAAAGCGGTCCATACCTTCTTTCCACTTCAAGGACTCCGCTTTTATCACATTAACCTTATTTCGGAGTTTCTCGATCATCTCAATTTTCTACTGCAGCTGTGAGACTGAAAAATTAGCCATCGCTCCGGTATCGAGCCCATAGGCTTTTAAAAGTATCATTACCTGCTCAATAGATCGGTCTGATCTTAGTGAGCCTTGTCCAACTCAGCTCGGAGGTCTTTGATTTTCTCTCCCCTTTGCCCTAAGAGGATTTTAAGAGAATTTCTCTCCTCTGTGACCCGTTAAAGATCGGTCTCGAACCGATGCAGCTTAGCTCGAGACCGAGAACTCACTTCTCGATGAACCACCACGGCCTACGAAGAAAGAAGAAAAGAAGTTAGGAAAGAATAGCAAAACATAAAAAATAAAGAGAGTTAAGATCTTACTCGATTCAGAGCTAGCTATGCTTCACAGAGGAAGCCCGACACATCACTGGGGCCAGCAGCGTCCTCGACCCCCATAAATAGATCATGGAAAAGGTCCTCCCCTTCATGAGACCGGCTTATCTCGAGGGCCCCCAAGCTTGGGCTTCCCGAATAGCCCCTCCC